>RJWH01004724.1:0-97958 GCA_004363575.1 Solenodon paradoxus | reverse complement strand
GAGAGAATGAATATATGTGGCCTCCCCTGGGAGATGGGCACCAGATGGTCACCTATGACAGATTTTTCACGCCTCGGCTCTATTAATGTTCCAGTCCAGATCACTGCGGGGCCTGGCCTTGACCGGATGCTGTTTAGCATCACCCTTGGCCTCTGCTCACTAGCTGCCAGTAGGACTCTCCTCTCCCAGTTTAGACAACCAAACATGTCTTCAGCCATTGCCAAATGTGCCCTGGTGGGCAACATCGCCCTGGAGGAGAGGGCAGCCAAGCCACTGAAGGCAAGAGCTGAAGAAAAATGTATCTGGGGAAAAAATGGCACTGACAAGACTTTGCAGTAAGAGGCACCAAGTCCCACAATCATGACCAAATCTTAGCACCGGCTATGTGCTCAGGAAGCCCACATCTCCCCACCTGCCATCCACCCTCAGGATCTCTGAGGGCAGAGGGGAAGCTTTAAGAGAGGACCACCATTACTCTGTGGAGTGAACCACCATGGCCTTGAACGCCTCTGCTTCCAATCCTGCCTGCCCTCTGCTCCTTTCCACATAATTGCCAGGCTGCTCTTCGGAAAGCCCACAGGACAAGTGTGTTCTGGACTCTGTCTGCTGCCCCACTTCCCTGCTGCCCAGATGGCTTCCCGCATCACTACCTCTGCCATACTGGTCTAGATTCCAGTCCTACCCCAGGGCCTTTGTCTGTGCCGTCCCCTGCCTAAGATACTTGTCAGGAGGTCTCTGCTTGAATGTCACCTCCCTGACCACCATGTGACTAGCTTGTTAGCAATCTCTTGTACAAGTGACACTTTTGCCCCGACCATCTTCATTTTTACAGCATTAATCAATGTTTATCCTTCATGTATGTTGTCCATTTATTCATTATATTTATTTGTGTCATTCAACATTTTTGTTCTTACTTCTTTCTTCGTATGTGCTTACAAGATTATTTACTTGCCAGCCTGCATTTCCAGCATCTAGAAGAGTCAGGCATCTAGTTTCAGCTTAATAAACAGTTGTTAAACTTAAGAGTGACCGGCAATTGGCAAAGCTAATTGCGGAAATGCTGCAATACGTTTTAAGCATTGACAAATGCAATTAGATGTCTCAGTTCGTTTCCGTAACCTCTTTGTATTTTAAGCCCCATTGGAGAACATCAGATCAATATCGTTTGTAGTAGGAGGAAGGGCCACATGTCCCATGATGCCCGGGAGTGTCTGATTTATGCCTGCTGTGCCACTGGAATATTAATAGCAATCACACTCTCAAAAGCATCCTAGTTTGAACAGTAAATTATATTTATGCAGGGTATGGGTGTTATCTCTTAACAGCTTTGGGAAGTGAGTAATAGAAGTAGAGAATAAAAAGAGATGAATGGGGGCTGGCACCATCAAGCAATGCTTCATGGAAGATTTGGAACTAGAGTTGAGTCTAGAAGGTTTGATGGGAGGAAGGAGGGCTTTTTGGACGAAGAAAGTCACATGTGCAAAAGGACAAAGATGAGATTGCATTTCAATGGTTCGAAATTGGGATGGAAGGTTTAGACGAAAGAACAATTGGGAGTAAAAGTCACGGGTGAATCAGGGGTGGATTGAGAATGGATAAGATTCCAAGGCAAAGACTTAGGGCTTCCTCCTATAGGCGATTCATGTCTACTTAAGGGTATTGTTATGATTCTATCACTTAAACACAGATTTAGATGGCTAGGTTGGAAGGTCTGACACTCTGGGGAAAAAACTTCTTATAAACAAGTCACTTTCACAATAACACTCATAGGATGCAAGATTGTGGTTACCAGTGAGGGGGTGGGGAACAAGAGAATGAAGGAATTAATACCGTGGTGGTGATGGACACTGGAACTCTGGGGGTGGGTATGTTGTGAAAGGCACACAGCTTCAATGTCCAGAAAATCATATAGCAACATAAACAAAAGGAATAGTAAAAGAATTCAAAATAGATAAAATTGAAAACAAAACAAGTGTCTTTCTCAAATCAATCCCAGATCAGATGGGAGAGAAAATGATACCATTTCAACAATCAGGATTAAGTTCAGCACAATGATTACCTTATTTGAGCCAACTAGGTCTTACATTTCAGCTCCTTAATATCTTCTATTCCTACAGCGGGCCCAGAGAGCTTGCTTTTGGGAGAAGTCACCACCACTCTTCTTTAGCAGACAACAAAGTAGGAGAATCTCTGCCCTTGTACTCTTGAGAAAATATAATCAGGTTCACTAAGGACTTAATCCCAAGGAAGAAGGTGAGCATAGCTGACTTGTTCATGGGTGTTAGTCACCAACTAGGTAAATAATCCTTTGAAGTTTCATTAAAACAAACAAACAAACAAACAAAATCCCTCTTTCAAGCAACCTCACCTCTCTGAAAGTTTTGCTTTCAGAAAAAGGGTGTTTTATCATTCAGATACATTTTATTCAATAGGTACTTTTCCAGACTGGAGGACCCCTCTCCAGGCATTGCTGCCACACAGCTAATGCTCCGACCCAGGCCTGGCCATGGATTGTGGTCTGTAGTCTCGAGTTTCCAGAGACAAGGTTTTGGGTTTGAAAAGTTCTGTCTTACCCTCTAGCTTCCTTCCGAGAAAAATCTCTTTAGGAAACAAAGGAGAAACAAAGGTAGAGGTAGTTAAAGGTTGGCTACCACCTCTATAAAAGTGGTGATAGTAGGAAAATAGTTCTAATAATTGTCATTAAAGGAATTACACTTTGGCTAAGAGTCCTTCATCTTCCTTTTTGGGCAAAGTTCATAACAGAAGTCCCCTGGTTCTTGCATTTTCATTGCTGTCAGAAATGTACAACTGCAAAGGACAATTGTCGCAGATAAATGCTAAGCTGGTGGCCAGTGGGGAGCCCAGGAATCCGTCACAAATGGTTCTCTGCACAATAAAATCCTTGATTCTGTGGCATTCTTGTTGGGGTAGACTCAATCGAAAACTTTTTGCTGTTTATTCAACTTGCTCAAAAATAGGAAGATTAAAAAGGTAGATGAAATTATATTCTGTGCAATAATACTGAGAGCAATCATCTTTTAGAATGTATCTAATCTCAGAAGGATTGATGGGGAGAATCAATATTGTTAAAACGGTCACCTTATTTGAAGCAATATATAGATTCGATGCAATCCCTATTAAATTTCCCATGATATTTTTAAAGAAAATAGAACAAATAACTCTAAAGTGTATATGGAACCACAAAAGTCCCTGAATAGTTAAAGCAGTTTTGAGAAAAAAAAAAAAGAAAAGTAGAGACATCATGTTACCTGACCGCAAACTACAAAGCAATAGTAATTAAAACATTATGGTACTGGAATGAAAATCACATGGATCAATGAAATAGAATGGAGAGCCCAGAAATAAAACCACACATGTATCAATTGTTAAGCTATGACAAAGGATCCATGATAATACAATGGAGAAAGAAAATCCACAAATGGGAAAACTGAACAGTCACATACAAAATAATCAAACCTATCACTCTCTGAATCCATACACAGTAATACATTTAAAATGGATGAAAGATGTGGGTGAATGACCTGAAGTCATAACATATATAAAAATAAACATAGGCATCAGATTTACAGCTGTCTTTGGGGCTTTGAACCCAGTGACAAGGGAATCAAAGCAAAAATAAACATGTAGAACTATATCAGATTAAAAGGCTTCTGCACAGTGAAAGAATATGAACAGAACAAAAAGACAGCCTACTAAATGGGACAAGATATTTGCACATCATACATCTGACAAGCGGTTAATAGCTAAGGTATATAAAGAACTCAGTAATAACAAAACAAACAGCCCAATCAAAAAATGGGTGGAAGATTGGAAGACACTTCTCCTAAGAAGACATACAGATGGCTAATAGGCACATGAAAAAATTCTCATCACCACTTAACTTTAGGGAAATGCAAATTAAAACAATGTGGTATCATCTTACATCAAAAATACTAGAAACAACAAATGCTGGTAAAAGCGTGGAGAAAAAGAAACCCTTGTACATTGTTGGTGGGAATGCAAATAAGTACAATCATTTTGCAAAACAATATGGAAGCGCCTCAGAAACTAAAAATAGAACTAACATATGACCCAACAATGCTACTTCTAGGTGTCTATCTGAAGAATATGAAATTTTTTACTAGATGAGTCATATACCCCAATGTTCATTACAGTACTGTCAACAGTAGCTAAGATATCAAAACATCTTAAGTGTCCATTGATAGATGATTGAATAAAGAATGTGATATACATACACACACCCAATGGAGTATTACTCAGCTATTAAAAAGATGAAACTTTGCCATTTGAGCAAAACAAAAGGAACTCAAGGGGATTATGCTAAGTGAAATCAGTCAGAGGGAGGACAAATATCAGATAATTTCACCTACAAGTAGAATATAAGGAAACAAATCAAATGAATGAATAAAACAAAACAAAAAGAAACTAGTAACTTTGACAATAGAACAGAGGCTACTAGAGGGAAGAGGGTAGTGGGTGTATGCAAGGGTGGATGGGGTCCAATAGATGGTGGTGGATTTTTTAAAAATTATTTGCTCAATAAAAAAGTTAATCTTTCAGAGTTGGGTTATATTTATTTCTATTAAAAAGAAAACAACCTTTTGTCCAGTGAATTGTGCCCAGCGTAGGATTACTATTCAGCAGCAAAATATGTTTATGGTCATCTTATTTCTTTAGGACCCATTCTAAGATTCTGGGAGAAACCTTAGGAATAGGAATTTTGTGTATATGTTAAAAAATGAAAACAACATATTTTCTAGAAGATAATTCATTTTTTCCCTTCAAAATAAGTGAAAACAATAGTCAAAAGAGAATATTTCTACTTAATATGGTGAAACTGACATTCTGGAAATTCCATGCCTAGCCCATAAGAAGTCCTCGGTTCTCTTGGGATACTTGCTCTGGGGGGAAACCTTCCACCATGCTGTGAGGAAGCCCAAGCTAGCCATGTGGAGAAAGTGGATGGAGAGATGACCAACCAGCTCCAAAAATCCAATCACCCCCCAGGCAATGAGTGCAAAGATTTCTGCATGAGCCCAGACCCCAATTCCATCTGAGAGCCACCACCTGAGATGAGACATGTGCAAGAACTATGAGTTGAGTCCAGTCCACCCACAGACCCACAGAGAAAATAATAGATGTTTTGAAAGCCACTAAGTTGGGGAGGTTTGTTGTCTAGTAATAGATCATTGGAGAAGTCCCTGAAAATAACTTCAACTTGCAGATTTGGTGGTAAGCAGAGAAAAAGAGATAGAGGTTGCTGAGAATTATAGCTCTGCTGCTAGGCTGCCTGAGGTTGAGCCCGTGGGTTCAAATCCTTAGGCAATTGCTTGTCCTCTCAAAACCTCAGCTTATTATTTGTAAAATGGATGATTAATAACAGTATTTTTGAATAGTGATTTTGAGATGCACATAAAGTCATGTAAAGTACTTAGCATACTGATTGTCAAAGAGTACACACTGAAGACATTTTTATTATTAACTAAACTGACCCAAAGAGACCCAAAGGCTTTGAGGGGAAAATAGCTTTCTTATTTAGATGAATGGTCTCTATATTTGGACAATTTAATCTGCTCTGTCCAGTGGGCTATCTCTTTGGAATAAAGCACCTCTAAGATGGTAAACTTGGAAGAAGAGTAAGCATATTCAAAGACGGTCTTTTGCCAAACAGTGTTCTCTATCTTTTGTGGATGAAAAGCGTGATATTTCTTCTAAAAACCCAACAGAGAAGCAAACACAGGAATGAGTATTAAGGCATCTGTGGCAAAGTTAACTCCACTAGGCCTTGGGTTATGTATACTGTACATTCCAGGAATGGTACTGTCTTGTAAATTTATTATGTGTAACATTTAATAAAGGGAAGAGTTTAACAAAACACCCTGGAAACCTGCGTTCTAATTGAGTATCCACTTTGATGTTTGACTCAGAGCAAGTCACTGGCTCTCTGTCTCTTATTTCCAACTACTATAAAACAGGATTATGAGCACATTCAGAGAGCCTTCAGATACTGACAAATAAAGAAGAGGATGGGGAACGGAGGACCTGAAAACATGGGTACTTATAGAGGATGTGGCCAGAAGGTGTGCGTTTGCATACTGTTAACACCAGGACAGCCAAGGGTCTCTCTGGGTTTCAACAGAGACAACCACGGAGGAGCACGGTGATGTCCTAGAGACATGGACAATTTCCAGGCCATTACTTATTGATGCTAGACTTTTCAGGGACCAGAAAGAATCAGTTTCTTATCTGTGGAATGAAGCAGTATATTTGGCATATGTATGTGTATATATATGGGATATATGGCATATACCCTATAATCCACATGCATACACCATATTCTGGTAGACGAACACTGGGGTAGCATTCAGAAAACTCCAGCTGAAATCATACCCACCTGGCTTTGATCAAACACAAGCCTCTAGGATCAGTGGAGCTTGTGGTTTACACCTTGAATAGGTCTTTGAAAGTTACTCTGAAAAAAGTTAAGAGACTGGAGAATTTTCCAGTGTCAGGAAGGTTAAGTCTGTTGGATATAAAAACAAGGAAAAATGTCAACAACAGAGAGTACTGGGAGGAATCTCTTCCACTCTGAGAAAATCGTCACTCCAAAGCAATCATTGACAAATACTTGGCTTTTCTCGAGTATTTGTGTTGAGTCTCATCACCCCTATCTAGGTTAGGCCTAAATCACCTTTTTAGCATCCTAATTCATTCCAAACCTGACACATTCTTTTGTAAGCATCTAAAAGGCAACTGTCTCTCAAAATCATATGCAAATGAAGATATCAGCTAAGTAGCCAGAGTCAATAAAAGGCACTTCCATTTAAAGACTTTTTGGAGGTGGTCATTGGAACACCAGTGAGAAAGGGTTCAAAACCAGTGAGGCCCTTGAGACTATTAAATAGACCCAGAAACTGAAAAGTCACTTAAGGCCGGAGAGGTATTTTGTCCTGTTCCCAGCAGAAATCCCAGCACCTAGGACAGTGCCCAGCAGACAGTAGGTGGTCCATAAATATGTGTTGAAAGAGTAATGACTTGAAGGCAGTGTAGGGTCAGAGATGCCACTGTATAGTGGCAGGTGGAGATGTGAATGATGTGTGAACTTTAGAAGAGTTCGTTGCAGAAACAATTAAGGAGGACCAAGGAAGACAAGACAGGAGTTTCTGTATGATCTCTGCTCAGATCTTTGGGATGGGAAAGATATAGAAACTTCTCAAAAGTAGAGAAGTTGTGTGGGCAGTCTCCTGGGAAGCTGCCGGGTTAGGTTTCTAGTATTCATAAAGACAGGGTTTCATCCTGAAGTCAAGAAATAAAGGTCACTCTTTCTTCTGGGACATGACCAGCTCTCATAGCAACATTGGGTGTGGGAGCCAATGATCATGACTGCCTAATGTATGTTATACTGTGCTCACTGGAAAGAAGAAGACCCATCCAAATCTCTTCAGAGTAGTAAAGGAGCCTTCCTTTTATCCCTAAATGGCCAAGTTTGAGTGGAAACTAGGGATAGGAGTCTTTATAAAAAAAACTAGGCAGAGGAATTCATTGTTGGGCCACCATCTTGATTGGGCCCTCAAGACATCTTAATTTCTTATAGAAGAAATACACGATTTAACTATGGCAAATATAAATTACCCCCTTGCTTTCCAGTAGAGGGGCTATTTTAGCAGACAATGGATCCCATATTTGACCATCTTTTATCTTTTATTAGCACTCTGGTTTTATTACCTTTCCTTTTGTCATATCCTGTTAAAAACATGTTTGAGATAGCAGAACTTTACCGTGCAATGTACGTGAGGCTCTTTATGAATTTCAAAACATTTTCATGCCATCACCACATCAGATGCTCAACAGACTTGTATGATCATGTAACTGAGTCCAGAAACCTTTTCCCAAAAGGACCAGATAGTATATATTTTCCGTTCTGTGGCCTAGACAGTCTCTTGTGATGATTCAACTCTGTATTGAAGCAGCGTGAAAGCAGCCATTGACAATACATAAAAGAATGAGCAACACTATGTTCTAATAAAACTTTACTCACAAAAGCAGGTGGCAAAAGCAAGCTTGACTCACAGGCTAGAGTTTACTGACCTCTGATGTAAAATGTTATCACTCAAAGTGTGCTCTGGACCAGCACTACCAGCATCACCGAGGAGCTTAGCAGTGCAGACTCCTGGTCTCACATCTCCTGAATTAGAAAAAGTTGCATTTTCACAAGACCCAGGTGATGCATAGGGGCATCAAAATGTAAGCGCTCAGAGCTCGACGGGCTGAGATTTCCTAAGGGAATGCCCTATTTTCCTCCCCTTGTTACCCCTAAAGTCAACTGGGGTGCATCCATCTTTGTCACCCCCATCCCACTAGATCATATCGCAGGCAGAGTCCTTTGTTCTTTTGTTTTGTTTGGTTTTTTCCTGGGCTTGAGAACCTTCTCCTTTTCAGCTCTTAAGAAGTCTGGTCCAATCTCAGTCGATACTTTGGTAACAAATACAATTCAAAGGTTCTTGGCCCTTCCCATTGCTCGGCCTGCCTTGTTTGGACAGCTTTGTGAAGAAAAGAGGCAGGGTCTCTTTGCTCACTTCCATCTCCAGGCTTTCCTTCTCTGCCTGCAGCATCTGCCTTTTCCACGGGGCCCATCTGAAGGAGGGAGAGAGGCCAGGGAGCAAATGCTTTCTATTGATCTGGTGAGTCCTAGGGACGTTTTGGTGGAGGACAGGCTTAAGTCTGATGGCGGTCCCTAGGCGCGTGGGAGGCTGTACCATCTAGGTTTATGTGCTTAGACTCCATTATATTCGCGCAAGGACAAAGTTCACTTGTCAGATCATACTCTTCCAATCTGCTGTGGGGGCCCCTTGTGGGCAGCCTCCTGAAAGATGAGTGTCTCGTGTGCAGCACTTCCGTGGGAGGCGGGTGTCCTGCACCTGGGGAACCTCCGACTCCCAGCGTCTCTGCTGCAGCCATTCTCCCCAGCTTGCCTCTGACGTGAGCGCCTCACAGCCGCGCTGCGTTGCAGTCATCTGACTCTAGCCCCATGGCCTTTGGCACAGCACTTTGGCGTAGCGACTCTCTGCGTCACTCTCTTGAGCTGGGCAAAATTCAGTCCCTTTCCTTAGCCGGCAACCCCAGCCTGTGCCTTCTCATGTTTAAAGCTGTGCAGCGAGAGTCGGGCTCCGGCCTGTGGCCCAGATGCTGGAGCGTGGGAAGATGCTCAGTCCCGGAAGCTGGCTCCTGCCATCGCAGGACGTAGAGGAATCACCCTGCTTGCTTTCCCTAAGGGGACAAGGTCATGGCCCTCTCCTCCCTTTCTCAGCCTCAGGCTCCCCCGTGTGCAGACAGGGCGTGGGCAGAGTCCACGTGGAGCCACTGAGCACACCCGCAGGGCCAGCCTGGCATCCTCCGTTGTCTTCAGCTTCAGGCCCAGCCAGCGCTCCACAGAGTGACATTCCCATGGCACAGCCCATTCTGGTGAGGTCATTGCAGCCACTTTACACTGGGAGGACAGTGGCACTTCGTGAATTTAATAGACTGATACACAGTCCCTCCACTAGTTCGTGGGGAGCCAAAGAGCGACACCCCAGGCTCTGACGCTGGCCTTGTCCGCCCTAAAAGCTTATCTGAGTGCTCTTTTCTTCCAGTCCTTCATTCTGCACATCAGCAGGGGAACCCAGAAGTAAAAGCAAACTTGCTCGATTAGGAAACTTCACACCATCTTTCCATAGTGTATGGAGCAATAGGATCAACAAGGAGAAAACTAAAAATTAAATCACTTAAGAAAATCCTGCTTTAGGAGCACCTGAGTGACCTAGAGGGTTAAAATGTACAGTCCACACACATCCCAAGTTCCCGAGTTCAAGACCCAGGACGAGGGAAACAACCAGCGATGAACAACTGAATAAGATAACGTAAAATGCATCTTCCTCCTCTCCTCCTGCCTGCCTGCCTACTTGCCCTCATTCCTGCCTGTACCTTTCCTCTAAAAAAGGAAAAAAAAATCTGTTTTTTACATATTTTCTCTGTCAAGATACCAGGAGTGAATTGACAGGCACAAATGATTACTCTGTGAGAAAAGGGAGTTTCTGAACAGAATGTATCCCGTGGTTCCAGCTTTGTTTTAAAGATAGACCCGTGTGCGTGTCACACTGCCTGGAGCACTAAGTCACATGTCACCATTCTCGGTGACCTCTGGGAGCTGGGTATGAACTTTTCTCTATTTCTGCTGATTTTGTGCTCTTCTTAGTTTTGGAAGTTTATTTCAATGCTCATCCTATTTTTATAATAGAGGATAATGCACATAGTTATCTTAACAAAATATAGAAAGGAGGGCTGTTTGTTTTTAGATTTTTTTACCATCAATTTTCCATTCTCTAGGATTTTAATGTCACCCCACAGGAGAACAGAACCAGCGTGTCTAATTGTGGCAAATTCTCTTAGCGGGACCTGGAATCTATGTCACATGGAGAAGACGATCATGAACTTGATGACATATGATTTCCAGGGAAACTTAGGATTTCAAGAAAAATTATTTACTCCAAAAAGTCACTTCAGAGAGAAAAAGCCTCAAAGATATTTAGGCGGAATTAGTGTTTGTGTTGCTACTGTGATTGGCAGGGCCATAGGACTGGAATTTTCTGTGTATGTGACAAAGCCAGCAGGAATCCTTTGATTTGTGGGGGTTAAGATTTCAGCTGGGAGGTCTGCTGATTCTCCCACAGCATTTATCTCTTGATTTCTTGATGCCAGTTTGAAAATCACGAACTTGGTCCCAAACCCACAAACTCAGCTCAAATGGCCATACTGAACGCTTTTGGATGACAATCCAATTTGGTCACCATAACCTTGGAATGGGTGAGGCCACTGTCATTTGGAGGAGCAAGGACATCTGAGTCCTCTTCTGCTTATGTCCTCTCCCTCCACATGCCCTTCACTGTATCATCATCCCAGCTTCAGAAAATCAAGTTCTTCCTTCTAGTCCTCCACAAAGCTGCCCCTGATGGCTTGACTTTCAGCCTCCCATCCCAGGTAGGAAGTAGCTCCTCTTCCCTTTATGGTTCTTCATGCTTGTGGCTACTTATTTTCAGGACTTACCTCCCTTATAATGCAACCCGCTTGAGCTTTGGAGCTGTCTCTGATTAATCATTGGATTTCCTCAATAACTTAGCACAGACTGGCACAAATACACATACAGTAGACTTTCCTTTGAAATCAAATTATTCTCTCTCTGCAAGTTATTCATGCATTCAGATTACAACGCTGTATAGTCGCCCAGGATTGATTTGAAAAGCAGCATCCCTGCCCGCTTTCCTCACTTCCCATTTCACACTTCCTGCAGGAAACAACCTTACCTGGCTGCTTGCATGTTGATCTTTAATTTCTAGTTTACCTGCTTCTACCACTACTTCACTTTTCACTCTCCCACTTACCCAGTGGCTTCCCCTTGTGGAGGCTGATGATTTAGCTCTAGTCTCTGCCATCTTTACACACACTTTCCCTCCTCCCGTCCTACAAATATGGTCCTTTTGTAACTCTGATCATACCAAGATTCAGGGTTTACCTGATTGTGACGACATGATGCTTTGACAACTGAGCGACCCAAATATTTCTTCTCCCTGGACATAGAAATGGTCTTTGTGTTTTTCTGATTGGCTTAGGTTTCTGTGTACGCAGCAGGTGCAAAGTCAAAGAAAACCTGGGCTTGATATCTCTCCTCTCACTGCATTTGAACATACCAAGAGGCCTATCTACTTCTTGGGAAAATCTCTCTAGAGCTTCTGTCTGCCTTGTCTCTTTCAGTCTGCCTTTCCCAGAATCCTTGGGCATCCCTGCACCCCTTGCCCTAGACTCCTCTTTCCTCTTTCTGATTTTTCCTTTCAGTGGTGGAGCGTAGACCTTGCTGGATTTCTGAAAATGGGTGCGAGGGACATAGAGTTTTTGAGACTCTGCATGCTTGAAATCTCTTTGCCTTTTATCAATAGCTTTATCTTACTATGGAATTCCATGCCTGATGCCAGTTTCCTTCAGAAATGTGAAGGCATTGTTTTAAGAATCACTCCTGAGAAGTTAAATGCCATTGTGATTCCTGAGCCCTTGTATGAAAATTGTTCCTTTTTCTTCCCCCTCTTTAGGCACTTTGGCCACCTGCTGGGTGGTAGTAGAGTTCATGAGTAGACATCTTAGTGTGAGTCTATTATCAAGCACTGAGCAGGATGCACCATAGGGCAATGTTCTTGGATTATTTATTGAATATTTTCCAACTTCATGTATCCACTGTTCTCTACTTTGTAACTGCTATTTTGAATCTTGTGTCTCTAAGCATTTTTTGTCCCCCATCATTAAAAATGTTTTTTAGGCGCACTCTGGTGGAAGAGCGATTAGGTCAATCGGCTCCCAAGGAGTGCAAGGCTACATACTCCTAGGTTCGAGTCCTGGGTTGGGGAGGGCGTGGTGGTGTGAACAACTAAATAGTAAGAATAAAATACTTCCTCCTCTCTCTTCCTGCCTTCCTACTTGCCTTCATTCCTGCCTGCTTCTTTCCTTAAAATAATGTTTTCTACTCCCATTTTCCCTAACTTTGTCTTTTAAGGTGATTTTGTAGCAGATTTCCTCAACATTCCTTCCACTACTTGCAGTCTTTCATTTCTGCTGATATATTTTAAGTGTCTAATAACTATTATTAATTCTCCCAGTTCCTTTTACATAGCACCTGCCCTTGTTTCATGTGTGTGAGTGTCTGTTTTTTCTCCAATTATCTTGATATCGTTGAATTTTTCTTCTCCTGGCATAACCTCTTTTGCACCAACTTCCTGTGTTTTCCCTTTTATATGACATGGTGCTTCCCTCAAATGTCAGATCATCTTTGACACGGATCTGCAAGAGTAGGGCACTAAGATGACAGGAAGTTTTGAGCATGTGGATGAAGGTGTCTATGATAGGCCTTGTTATTATTCATGCCATCCTCTTCAACACGGAATCCTTGCCTCAGTTCAGTGTGAAGGAAAAGGCCTGCCTGCTGCTTTCAGCAGCCATGAAGACAGTCGTGAAACTGCCAAGCTAGTAGAGCTATAAAACATCCTGTGGTCTGAGCTCACTGGGATGTCAGAGACAATTGATAAGATAAAGAACTTCCTTAATTGTCTGCAAAACGGAGTCTTGTATGTATTGCAAATGTGTCTCGCAAATTGAGTACTGTGTGTATTGCCCATGTGAAGAATTTACAAATGACTAACTTGGGTTCTGCTTGTAATCGCCATTCTAATTTACACCTCCCTTCTCCTGTGCTTCTTCTAACCTATATAAGTGTACCCCAACTGCCATATACGCTCAGTCTTTGGGGAAGGATCCCCACTGAGCCTGCACGCATAATGAATCTGCCTAAAATACTTCCAAAGAGTGCTCCCTTAGTTTATCCCAGAGAGCGCTATAATACCAGGACTTCTCAACCTCAGAACTATTGACATTTTTGGTGAGATGATTCTTTGTTAGGCTTGGGTAAGGTTGACTATGCAGGATAAGAGGTTTAACGGCATCCTTGGTCTCTGTCCTTGGTCTCTGCCCACTAGATGCCAGTAGCATCCACCCCTCCGGTTATGATAGCCAACAGCAGCTGCATACAATGCCAAATGTCCCCTGGGGGACAAAATTGCTCCCACTCGAGAAGCACTGCCTTAATTCTACCTGGTGTTTCCCACACTAGAGAATGTTTATCTATTTCCTAAGAACAAACATTCGTTTTTGTTCCGGGTTTAGTGGCCTTCAGGTCATTGTTGTTCAGAGAATCTCAAGGTTTAACTGTTTCTTAGATAAACATTCCACTCAGCCTTCCACCATTAGCTCTACATTTGCCCTTTTTAGTTACAGTATCTGGGCCAATCAATCCTGAAGCCTGGGGTGGGGGCACAGTTCTGTGATAGGGGCTTTTTTCCCTGGGCTTTCCCCATGGCTGCTTTAGCTTTCCTCTTTCCTAAGCCTGCTAAACCAATTAGCATATCCATCTGCTCACCAGCTGCTGAAATTTTGTCCCTGTTATCTCCTTTCTTTTTCTTTGTTGTCCTGGATTTCTGCCTTTTGTTTGGTAAATGTATTTGTAGTTGTGTGAATTAAGGAAGGAATTTCAGGAAGGGAAGAGACACACATTTGTATTCTAATGCCTTAATGGGAGACTGAGTCAATCATTTTCAAGTCGTAGCAATGTTATCTATAATATAATATTTGGGGTGAGGGGCAGGGGTAGGGAGCTGATCTACATGAGAATGGTAGGAAGGAGTGGTGACTAATATGTGCATTTGACCCACCATAGTTAAGTGCTAGTGCCAACTCAATGGATAGCTGTTGAATGAAGGGATGAATAAATGGTGGTTATTTAGTGTCATACTTCTATATTAGCTTGAGTAATTAAAAGTCAGCCATTTAAGTATTCCTAAAACCAACCCAACATGTCATGTTTTTGCCAAATTGTGCTGTTGGCATACCAAGCACTTAAGAGGGAGGTAAGCATGGGGAAGAAGCCTGCTATTTGGCCCTCACCTTGGCTCCATGATAGGGTTCTTTAATGGATGAGTCGTGTGCTTTCCTTAAGGGTGTGGCTTATAGTGGTGTGATGTTAATTCCCTCTAATGTTCCATGTTTGAGTCATGAGGGTCTGGCCTTATCTTTTCTGCTTGAAAAGCAGAAAAGGAGTTGATGGTGAAAGGGTGAGTATTTACTGTGACTCAGCTGCTTAATCTCAGATAGGGAGACAAATTCAACAACTCATAGCCTCTTTCTGGCTATGTTATGCCAACTGGTACAACGTTATCACCGGCATGGAATATGCTTTATTCCAAAACATACACATAGCCTAAATAAGATTTTTATAACTTCTTAACTTTTCTTCTTCTTCAAAAAACGTAGAAACAAGATAATATTTCTAGGAAAATTCTTGATTCTGATTTTCTTCATCTTCTGAAATTAGATATTCCTAAATAGAACTTGAAGTAAACTCTTATTCATCTTTTTGTAAAACATTTCTCACATGATTGTAGTTTAAGTAATACAAATTTTCAGAGGTTATTAATGCATCACCCATATTCTAATCCCCTCCCTCTCCTGTCATGCCACAAGAGGTGAGTCTCTGATTACTCTGAAGGTAGGCATGGCCAGATGACTTGCATTGGCCGAAAAAGGGAAAAGATGCTTTAAGAGTTAGTGTGTAATTTATTATCTGTCTTTTGCCTGCCTTATTTATCATGAAAAAAATGGCGTTCCCATCAGCCCAGCTCCCGGAGTGACTGCAATGACCATGAACTAGCGCAGACTTCTACTGGACATTTATATTGGGCAAAGCACTGAGATTTGGGTTTTTTTGTTGTTGTTGCTGTAGTATAATCTAGTCTGCACTGACTGATAGAAACTTGACACTAGATAATGTTTGTATAATGCAGAAATGTTCATACTATTTTTCAGTAAATTGTGCGTGTGCATGTTTGTAAGATGGGTAGATGCAGAACTACTTGTTTTTGAAGGTGGGTTGGAAGTCTGGAAACCCAGCTTGGCTTCGCCTTCTCTTCCTGCAGACTTCTGAAACACCTACTCACAATCTTATCAAAAGACAGTTGAAAAACTATTACCAAAGCCCCCCCCCCCGCCTACAAACAACTATCAAGACGTTTTCATGATTAAGAGTTTTATGGTTTCTTTTTATCCACCAATAATGTGAAAAATCCACTCCATAACCGCTAAATAATAAGCTAAAACTAATTATAATCAGGCAAATGAAATAAAACTAAAACAATGGGAGTCTTTTCCCGGAGAATATATCATAATCACATACACATGGTCTCAGTATGAAGACAGGGTTATATGTTTGCATTTCCAAACACAGCAGAACTTGGAGAACAGAACTAACTATCAGTATGGGAGCCAGGAGATGACATGCTAGCTTGTCCTGTTCTGGGCTGACTTTTGTCTTTTGTTCTTCATCAGATTCTTCATCTCCATGTCAGTTATGTTGTCGGTTTAATGATTACATTCTAGTCAAAGCTAAAGGCTTCAGTGCTTTCAAGCATCCTTAAATGTTATAAGGTCGTAGCTCTTTGACTCTGAATTAAGCCATGGACTCCAGAAAGAAAATCACATCTACACACTTAACGTGCATCAAATTGCAAAAGTTTCAAGGTCTGCTTGAACCCCTGCTTAAGAAATCGTGATCAAATAGTTCTCCAAATTTACCCAGAATGAATTTGGCTTCTTGAAGATATGTGTATTTCTGCATCTGGTCAAGATGCATGTGAAATAGGGACCCTATATTTAATAGTCTCACATATTGATTAATATTTCAAGACCATCACAAA
The DNA here is from genome assembly GCA_004363575.1 of Solenodon paradoxus. Classification (NCBI taxonomy): domain Eukaryota; kingdom Metazoa; phylum Chordata; class Mammalia; order Eulipotyphla; family Solenodontidae; genus Solenodon; species Solenodon paradoxus. The sequence goes on along the minus strand of RJWH01004724.1, from coordinate 81,615 downwards.
TGGTAGAATTCTTTAATTCTCTAACTTTTTAATGTGATACAATACATACAACATAAAAGTTACCATTTAAAGTGTACAGTTCAGTGGTATTAATGACATTCCCATTCTTAAACATCACTGGCCTCCCATCTCCAGAAATTTCTCATTGTCCCAAACTGAGACTTTGTGCCCATTTAATACTGACTCCTTATTTCTCTCTCTCCTAATCCCTGGCAACTACAATTCCACTTTCTGTCTCTAGGAATTTGATGCCTCCAGGTACCTCATAGAAATGGAATCATATAGTATGTGTCTTTTTATGTCTGGTTTATTTCACTTAGCAAGTCTTCAAAGTGCATTCATATTGCAGCCTGTGTCAGAATTACCTTCCTTTTTAAGGCCAAATAACATTCTAGTGAGTATGTATACCACATTTTATTTATCCATACGTCCATCAATGGATACTTGAGTTGCTTCCACCTCTTAACTATAGTGAATAATGCCGCTATGAACACAAACATCGATTCAAATTCCTGCTTTTAACTCTTTTGTGCATATACCCAGATGTGAACATGCTGGATGGAACACATGGTAATTCTAGCTATAATTTTTTTGAGGAACTGCCAAAATGCTTTCCACAGCAGCTGCACTATTTTATATTCCCACCAGTAGTGCACAAAAGTTCCAGTTTCTCTATGTGCTCACCAACACTTGTTATTTTGTATTTTTTTTGAAATGACCATCCTAATGGATGGGAAGTGGTATCTTATTGTACTTTTGCTTTGCATTTCCCTAGTTACTAGTGATGCTGAGCATCTTTTCATGTTGCTTATTGGTCATTCGTGTATCTTTGGGGAAATGTCTATCAAGATTTTTGCCCATTTTTTAAATGGATTTTGTTGCTGAATTATAGGAGTTCTTTATATATTCTGAATATGAACCCTTTATCAGACAGATGATTTGCAAATATTTTCTCCCATTCTGTGGGTTGCCTTTTCACCCTGTTGATAGTGTCCTTGGATGCACAAGAGTTTTACATTTTAATGTAACCCGAATTATCTATGCTTTCCCCCTTTTTGGTGTCATATACAAGATATCACTGCTAAATCTAGTGTCATAAAGTTCACCCCCATATATTTTCTTGTAAGAGCTTTAGAGTTTTAGCTCTTGTATTTGATTCACATTGAGTCAATTTTTGCATATGATGTAAGATAATGTTTCAACTTCATTCTTTTTCATGTGGATTCCAGTTTTCCTGACACCATTTGTTGAAAAGACTGTCCTTTCCTCATTGATTGACTTTGGCAATCTTTTAAAAAGTTATTTGACCATATATGTGAGGGCTTATTTCTGGGCTCGCTATTCTATTCCATTGGTCTATGTGTCTTCCGTTATGCTCGTACCACACTGTTTTGATTACTGTAGCTTTGTAATAGGTTTTGAAATTAGGAAATTTGAGGCTTCCAATTTTTTAAATTCTTTTTCAATATTGTTTTAACCAGCTTGGGTGCTTAGAGATTCCATAATAACTTCAGGGGGAATTTTTCTATTTTTGCAAAAAATATTGGTGAAATTTGATAGGCATTGCATTGACTCTGTAGACCACTTTAGGTAGTATGGACATCTTAACAAAATTAAATATTCCAATCCATGGACACAGGATATCTTTCCATATTTTTGTATCCTCTTTAATTACTTGCTACAATGTTTTGTTGTAGTTTTCAATGTAAAAGTCTTTCATTTTCTTGTTTAAGTTTACTCCCGATATTTTTTACTTTTTGATGCTATTGTAAATGAAATTGTTTTTAAATTTTCTCTTCATATTAATCATTAGTAGTGTATAGAAACATTTGGCTTTTCAATGCTGATTTTGCATCAGAAACTTTTCTGAATTTATTTGCTAGTACTAGTAGATTTTTTTAATGTGGAATTTTTAGGGCTTTCTATTCATCTGTGAACAGAGGTAATGTTAGTTCTTCCTTTCCAATTTAGATGTCTTATTTTATTTTTCTTGCCTAATTGCTCTGGCTCAAACTTCCAGTACTATGTTCAACAGAAGTGGTAAAGGTGGGCATCTTTGTCTTGTTCCTGATCTTAGAGGGAAAGTTTTCAGTCTTTTACCATCAATATGATATTAACTGTGCTTATTTCACATATGGCCTTTATTATTTTGAAATTGTTTTCTTTTCTTCCTAGTTTTTGGAGTGTTTTTATCATAAATGTATGTTGAATTTTTTCAAGCAATTTTTATGCATCAAAAGAGACATGCATGTGGGGTTTAAAATCTTTTAATGTTTATTAAATATATATTACATTGATTCAATATCATTTTAAAATGTAAGGTTAAAATATTCTCAAATAAAATCCAGGCTAAAAGAAGCTTTGATGTGTCATCCCATTACTATCTGTAATGTAGATAAGGCCTCTCTTCTCTTCTTTTTTAATGAAAATAACTATATGAAGCCTGACCTTAAATAGAAATGTCTTCCTAGCTCCATCATTAAAGTCACCTAGAAGTCAGCTGCAGTCATATTTGCAGAAGCCCAGATTTGGGTTTCTAATTACATTTCCATCAAACAAGCATTTTGTGAATACCAAATTTTATATCATACTGAAGGGAAAAACAAGGTGGGCAAGAAATATTTGTTTTTTACCAAAAAGTTAAGTGTATGAAAGGCTATGAGCCCATGATGAATACTAGAAAGTAGAAATAATTAATATAAGGTATCCCAGGAGAAATCAATCAAAACTAAAGTTGACAAGAATGGGAAGTATTCTATTATAGATTAATTTTATTACAGAAGGGAGTATTGATTTAAAAGGGTGCTCTGTACTTCTATTAAGCATGTGCTCATGTCTAAAATATCATTTGAGGTGTTTTCCTATCTCTAGAAGAGAAGGCCAGATATAGGGAACTCCAGGTGCAGGTCAAATAGATGCAGAAAAAGGTTAGAACTAGACCAAGAAAGATGGACTGATTGATTCTGATGATTACACTCAGCAACCAGATGAAAAGAAGACAAAAACACTTTCCAAAACCAACACCCCCACTCAGTTTGGGCTCTAATGCTGACCTCATTATATGGATAGGATTTGTCTCGATAACATGAAATGGTTTTTGAAGCAGTTGAAACAATAGGAAAGAATATAGTTTTCATTTAAAGGGTAATTACAATGATTACTGGTATTATGAAACTCACAGATAGCAATCTCGGTTGTTCTAGAAGAATCAAGTATTAGGGTTGATGCCAAGAAACTCCAGGGCAAGGTCAAGATATGTAATTCTGTGAAAGCCAAGAAACCAAAGAGATGGTTTGTAAATGACTGCTGATATGCTAGAGCCCCTCCCCTCTCCCATCAAGAAAAGGAAAACTAAACAGAGATTTTAGTCATGGCAGCAGTCAGGAGGATATTGCCGGAAGGAAGACGGGATGAGCTGTGCGGAGGTTGTCTATTAGAAGTCTCAAGATTTTGTCTGTATGGTGTCAGTGCCCCTGGGGAGAAAGTTGTCCTCACCATCCATCGGGGTGTCCTACGGCAGCAAATTCAAGAACTAACTCTTGTTGCGAGCATGCAGTCAGTGTGTACACACCTGGATACTCTGTATGAGCCGCAAGCTAACCTTGCTCCCTAAACCCAGGATTTCACCTTTTTGTGGGGGGAATACCCATTTGCTCCCCAAAGCAAAAGGAATTTGTTCTGGCAAGGACCTCCATGGAAAGCAGGGGAATTAGAATTTTCCCGGGTCCAAGTGAGCCAGGTAAAAGCTCCTCCCCCAAGTGATTCTGACTGTCTCCCCACCCTCTGACTTGGGAGGAGCCAACTTTCCTTGTAGAAAATCACACTTCTCACCAACTTAATTCAAGGGTTTCAACTTCTGCGGCAGTAAATGTCATACTCCATGCAGCCGCACAAAATATCTGGTTGGAAAAAAGGAACTTTGCATCCTAACTTAAAGAACTTAAAGCAGGGACATTATGATTTAAGCGATTAACAGGGCCTAATTCAATCATCTTTGGCTACCCTCCCAAGTTCCTCGTTTCTTGGTGTCGATAAAACAATTCTATCAAATTCTAGTTAAACTACTGTAGGTCGTAACAACTATCAATGAAAATAGTTAACTTGAAGAGGGCTCTTTGGCATCTTATTAATCTGGAAGTTAAGTAAAATGTACAACATGCCAATCATTCGAAGCATTAAACCTTTATTTATTTTTTTGCAATATTCCTCATCTAGCAAGGAAGAATCAATTTTGTGCCTTGGGTCAAATGCAGTGAATTTTCCTAATGGTGTTGGGTGGGATGTGGAGCTGTACCCTTGGTCAAAGAACAGAGGCTGTTCTCAAATCAAATATGTCTGCCCTGGGCATTCCCACACCAGGCTGAAAGGTTTTTTCTGAGCTCCGCGAGGAAAGAAAGTCAATTAGACAAAAAGTCGAATAGCCAGGGCTTTATCGGGGTTTGCGCACCCGGGCGAGGTTCTCCCGTCCGCAGAACGAGGGCCGGGGAAGTCGCGCCCCAACAAAGGGAAGCGCGATCTTTAAGCAAAAGAATTTCGCGGGCTTCATATGTCGCGATTGGGGATTGGTCCTGTGATTCCAGGTGTGGTTTCGTCAGCTTTCTTTTTCCCGGGTATGGCCGCCATTTTGTCCTTCTGGGCTGCCATTTTGTCCTTCTGGGCCAGCCTAACACAGGCTAGAGTTATTTTCTGTGAGGTGATTAGAAACTACACTCCCTATGCTTGAATAGCTTCCAATCTGGCTTGGGAATTGAGACCCCCAAAAGCAAGGAAATAGACCACTTCTCAGGCAATATAGAGACTTCCACACAACTCTCCTGTGGCCCTGTTGTGAGACTAATTGCTCCTTTTTTTGTTATTTCCATTAGCATTTTATGGGCACTCCCTCGCCCTCAGAGTCCTCTGAACTCTGGTCTGTGCTTCCTGAGTTGAGGGGCCTTCGCTGGAATGGAGAGGGTGTGGGCACATGAGGAGGGTCAAAGGAAACCAGATCAGTAGGGTATAAAAACCAGCCCAAGCTTTATTCTCAGTTACTAAGCCACTCTTGTCCCCATCCCCCTACCCTCCACATCCCTGGTTTTCTCGACCTATTTCTACAAATTTACCAGAGTCTATCAGTATACTTTCAACTACCAAGTCACCCGTCTCTTTAAGAGCTGAATTTGGCTCTATGCTGTGCCTGTGAGCCCTCCTAGTGAATCACCAAACTTGGGAGTGGTCTTCGGGAGCCCTGACACACTTATTATAGGATTTGAACTTGTTAGGTGACTTTGAGGAGGGTGTAAGGAAGAGGAACTTTGCTCTGGGTCACATGGGCTCAGGAAGCAGAGGTAATTCTGGGACTAAGTACGACAATAAATGTCATCTAGGAGGAGGGAAGACTAGAACAAGGCCAAAGCTTTCATTGACAGAGAAGCAGCCATCTCTGATATGAGCCAAGAGAAGGGGAAGTTTAATTTTGTGATGTGAACAATGTGCATGTTTCACCTGTGTTGAGATATGACTATGGAGGGCTCTTATTTTTGTCTTGAAGGTCACCAGGCGGTTTTGTCTGATGTTGACATTCTGTGAAATTGTTCTTGTTCAACAGGAGAATATCCGGGCCTGAGTAGGAATGCCTGCCAGCTCCCGGATGTCAGGAACTCTTTTTCTCCTCAGCAGTAATGCAATCCCAAAGTGTCTTCTCTGTAATGCTTTCATTTTATGGAAAATTTTCTTCATCATGAGTTTTAGTTTCTCAAACCTTTGCAATTATAGCAGGCCTCCTATTTTCTGTATCTGTGGAGTGAAAATCTCTACTCCTTGTTATGGGAGGAATCTCAACCCATAGGATACAAGTCAAGCAATTTCACTCTTTGTAGTAATACCTAACTAACATACTGCTGTCCCCTGGACAGAGGGCCCTCCGGATTATGGATTCAGCCTAATTTCATGACTTTTGTCACTTGCAGTTATTGCAACAGTCTCATGTTGGCTGAGAAGATACAATGCTTGCATTAGAAGGCAGCACTGTCCAAGTCTGTTCAGAGTTCTTCTCTGAAGCCCAAAGGCAGGGTCATGACTCCAGTCATCTCTGCACATCAGCTATTTGCAGGATCCAGCAATCTTCAACCTGTGACAAAGATTCTAAATATGCGCTGTCCAAAACAGTAGCCACTGGTCATGTTGGTAGTTGAGCCCTTGACATAAGACTAGTCTGCCCTGAAATTTGCCATATTTGTAAAATCTTCACTAGATTCCAAAGACAATATAAATGCAGAATGTCAAATATCTCATTAATAATTTCTGTACTGATTACGTATTCGTGATACTATTTTGATATGATACTATTTGATGGGTTGAATACAATATATTATTGAAATTATTTTTACCTGTTTCTTTTTAATGTCTCTTAAACTGGCTTCTAAAACTAACCTTTCATATGCGGCTCCCACCATAGCTCTGTTGGGCAGGGCTGTTCTAGATCCCGTGTGGGGAAACCCTCGCCCACTGGCCACATTCAGGTCACTGTCTGTGTATACAAATAGAGTTTGGGCACACCCCTATGGCCCAGTGGCTAAGATGCAAAGCATGTAAACCCAAGGACCTGGATTCAAGACCCAGAGGTGGGGTGGGGAGGAAAAAAGTAAATTTTTAAGGAAACATAGTCCTGTTACTTGTTTTCACAGTGCACAGCAGTACAGTTGAGTAGTTTGGACAGCGGCACAAAAATCATGGGCATTCCAAGTCTAAGATGCTTCTTATTTGCTCCTTCACAAAGTTTGTCAGCTCCTATACTAGACTATGAAATCATATTTGTTTTCCAGGCTTATACAATTTATTGAATTTTGAAATTGAATAATCAGAATATATCACAGTCTCTTATTTCATCAAAAATTGATGCATATAGGCTAATCCTCCATTAAACCGGGCAGTTAAATAACTAGAAGACCCCACTGCCCAAAGTAGCAGATAGCAAAACTCTATGAGTTTTTGTCCCACCAGAATCCTTAGGAGAGTTCGTGCTCGCTACGTCAATGATGATCCCACCGCGCTGTGAAACAGGTGCACGCTGGGGAGCAGGGGGCCTGAACCTGGGGCAAATCCAGATGAGCACTTTCATATACGTCTGCGTGACTAGCAGAGATCCCACATCAAGACGAGTGTCCACTGTGTGAGCGATCATTTTGAAGATTCAGTGGAGATGCTTTTCTTAGCCACGAATCACAGACATTACCCCAACATCACAGGTCCATAGAAGGCACTATCCTTTCAGAAGGCAGAGCGGAACCTTGCACATGATCCTAGAACCCTACCTAACAACATATGGTCTCTCTTCCCGAACTGATGCAGCACAGCCAGCTGTTGCAAACGATTATACTCTTCATTTCCCTCCTGACCTTTCATTTCTTTTATTCTTGTCAATTCCCCTGGCGAAGCCTCCTGTTTGAGTGGGGTGTGTATGTCACGAAGGCACGCTCTGCATCGCACGGAAAGTTATGGCCGCAAAGCCTCCTTAAATTACACTCTAATAGTATTTTCTTGGAAGTCATTATGAATTTTGGTTCTTCCTAACCTTTGCCACTGGGGATCACATAGCAGAGCTCAATGTTTCCGTTGCTGTGTTTTATAATGGTGGTAATGTAAGAATTTACTGGGGACTTTATACACAGAGACAAAAGCACGCCACTTTATGAAGCTATTAAACGCCATGGATTTTCCCACATGAGATCAAGCTTATTGTATTTCCCAAATCTCCCCGAATTTTCTCCCACAGCTCAGCTCCATTGTGCGAGACGGTGCGATTTGCCCAGCTGTCCCCAGCCCAGTGCACGCAGCATCGTGACTGGCAAGATTACCGTTAGAGACCGCTCCCTGCTCTGTCACCAGGCTTGTTAAGGAAGCACACCTGGTCCCCAAGCACAAAAGGTTATTATATTCCCTTTTGACAATGGAAGCTTTTCAAGGGCCAGCAACGCCATTCTTTTTTATAGCCCAGATTAAAGTTAAAAACATGACAAGCAGACATTTTTAGCCAAAGACGGCAATAAGCTGCATGATAAAATTCGAACTTGAAACTCCCAGGGTTCTCCAATTAGATGCTTATCTTTTCTTTTATGGGCGCGGCTTCGTTTAAAACAAAATTTCTAATGGGGAAAATATGGTTTCACTACCGAAATGCATTTGCTATGGAAATGGCAGGCCGCTGAAACTTACAAGGCATTATTTGCATACAAAATGATCAAATAATATACCTTTATGTTCGGAAGATCTTAAAATTCAGAATTGTTTCCATTTAGGGGGAGCGGTGGTACTCATTAAGGTTCTCTTTGGGGGTAATTTAGTTATTAAAATCAATCGTGTCTTATGGAAATGACCAGAACATTTCATAGATTTGAAGGTTTGTGTTTTTTTAAAAAAAATTAAGCGTTCTCTGGATCTGGAGGTATTTACTGTGTGGTTTTAGTCACTGATATAACTCTAAAAATATGTGAAGCTGCCTATGAGATATAAATCATTCGACTGCCAAATGTCCTCGTTTCTTCTTCGATTAGAAGAGCAGGGAAAGTTCTTTCTAATGGTGGGCTGGGCTGTTGTGACCCAATCCGGACATTCGCGTGGAGAGTGTGGCTGGCAGGCGAGGCAATCAAAATAACTGGGATATTGGTTGTGCACGGTTAAAAGCGCGCAACTGGGCAGAGACTACTGACCTGCCGGAGAGACAGTTCACTGACGACGTGAGGAATTCGCTGTGTCCACCCAGGTTTACAAAGTCCAAGAGTCTGTCTTGAGTGGTGTGTTTTTCATTTGCGTTCACAGTCCCCCTGAGACCTGGACCCATTCCACAGCGAGCCCGTAGGGGAGGCCTTCACACTCGGTTGAGGCCACGGTTTTGATTGCGTAATTCTCATCTCCGAAAGATTTCCTTGGGCCTCTGTGTTCTCAGTCAAGTCTAAGCCGCCGTCTCCAAGGCAGGGAGAGTGAGCACAGCGAGCCTGCGCTTCGAATTGGACGGGAGTCACGGGTGGCGGCTAGAACTGGCTGCTGTTGACTTGTGTTTGCCGGCAGGACCCATCAGGGGACTCAAGGAGATGTCAGAAGGACAGACTGGGTGAGCAAGAAGCAGAAGATATTTGAAGGTTCATCTCCTGAAAAAAATACACTTCAAAGAGTCAAATGACGGAGGACTTGACCCGATGCTCTGGCACTTTCCGGCGGCACATATTTTCAGCATCCGTCATAAAGGCTCAGGGTGTTAGGAGGGACTGTGAGTTTAATGGTGCGTACCTTTTTTTTTTTTTTTTAACTCTCTTGTTGCTTCTTAGCTCCTGCCTGCAAACATGGAAAAGCTTTAATTTTTTCATTTAATTTTTGAGGCACAAAGAGAAAAGCACAAACTTCTAAAATGCTTTGAGTTAAATGCCTCGAGTTTTGTGCTCAGAAAAACATCCAAAATACCAGTTCTCCTTGGCTTGTGGAAATTTCCAGACCCCAGGTGCCCAGCACCTCCAAATTCATTTTCTTTTGATTGCACAGACCCGCACCAACTTACGGGTCAGTTACAACCTCCTTTCACTGAATCAACCCCCTCCCCGTGAACAAAAATCTCCAGGAATCTGCTCACTGTTTGGTGGAGGAAATCAAATCTGAATTTGCTCCTCCCTTGTTCACTTCATCCCTCACAGTCATGGGAATGTGAGGAATTGGATTCAAGGAGAAATGAGAATTGTCTTTTTTTTTTTTTTTTTTTTTTTAATTTCAAAGAGAATCCAAGCTATCTTGACACTGTGAATATATGAATACTGTACAATTTATGAGGTGCTGCAAAATACACTACATTACACAGTACGATTTCATGCAAAATTCTCTTTACAGTGTTTGAAGCCAACATTACAAATACAGTTTGAAATAGGGGCTAACTAAATGGGTGTTATTCCGTTCTGAGCCTGCTAACGAATTCTCAAGAACGTCGCATGAATTGGTTGTCAAGGTAATGTCTGGGAAGGTGGCAGAAACTGTCACTAAGCCAAGTGGAAAAATTAAACTCTCTCTCTCTCTGTCATATTCTAGGAATTCTCCAGCAAAAGGAAACTCCTAGACATTTCTCAGAGCCCATTTGTCTTCTCTCTCTCATCCCTCACTCCTCTTTTCCATCTCCCCATAGATGACCAAACGAGATAGAATGTTCCCTGAGAAAACCCACTGAAAGAAGTCAAGTTCAGGGTCAGTCTTATTTTATTTTATTTTCTAGCTCTTTCCAGGGTCTTTCTTTTCATTTATACCCTCTGGGCTGATTCAAATTAGAAGAGTATTTTGGACTCGACAGAGGACACATGGTGAAATAACCTAAATTGGAAATGCATGTCTCGTGATAACAGACCTTCCCGCTCTTGCTGGGCATTTCCAATGGCCGGAAGGCGCCTCTGTGACACGAGCTAATCCACAGACCCTCTGGAGAGAAACTGAGGTGCAAGTGATTATGGGGCCATTAGGCATAAATGGTGGAAAAGAAATTCCATTTGGATTTTTTTTTCATGTTCTGCTTTCATATAAATTACATAAGACAATGGAAAGAAAAGACCATCTGGGTTTGGATTTCATAAAATGAGACTCACATCTGCTTTGGTATGTCATATAAATACTCCCTCATTAGAGAGTTCAGACTATGAAACACTTTTGGTCCAAAAAAAAAAAAAAGTATTAAAAAAAGGACAGAGAGATTGCTTTTCATGGACGTGATTATTTTTAAATCCTCCATTCTAAATATTCACTGGCGAACGCCTCAGACGGGTGTACGCACCTTTGTTTTTAGAAGTTAAAATATCTTAAGCTGGGTCTCCTTTGGCCAAGTCATACACATCACCTTTTCATTTGCTAACTGGGAGACTTGGTGCTTTTTTTCATCAAAAATGAGGGGTCTTTTGTGTTCAGCTCAGGTTTTAAAAGGGCCAAAGAAGGAAAGGCGCACACTCGGAGATACACCCTATTACCTCATCGTCACCAGATGAAGATTTTTAGCCAGACTAAAAGGGTGCGCTTTCCAGCAATCTCTTCTGCCTCCTACGTTCCTCTCCCTCCACCTCTTGGCTCCAGTTTCTTTCTACTGGCTCCGCCCAAGACTTCATGTGATAGAGAGATGCAAGCAGCAGGTCTGGACCTTCGTGCTCTCTTAGGTCCCAGGCCATGGAGAAGCATGTGAAGTGCCGACTCAAAGTGTTGTTGATGCCAAGTGGGTGCTGTGCCTATTCTGGAACTCTCAGGAATCACAAAGCCTGGGTACATGGTGTTCTGACTGGTTGAGACCTACTCACCTGTCCCACTCCTGAATCAGGGGAATCCCACCCTAAAATTATGGAACAAGAATGAAGGAGGGGTGATCCCTGCTGGTGGCAGTTTCTCACACGGCTCCCAAGGACCCCACTTCCTGGTGTTTCAGCCAGTGGCTGCTCCTCTCCCCTGAGTCAGTGCTGGGCCTAGTCACTCCCTTCTAACCAGTGCAGTAAAGGGGATGAGATATCACTTCTAGGCTTAAGTTACATGAGACAGTGATTCTATCTTGCTGTCAGACTCTCTGCAGCCTTCTGAGTTTGTGCACTTTGGTGAAGCGAGTTGCCCAGTTGGAGAGGCCAAGAGAGCAAAGAAATGAGGGGCTCCTCCAGCCAACAGCCACTGAGGAAAGGAGGTCCTTACTCCAACCATGCTCTGGGACCTGAATCCTGCCAAGAATCTTATAAACTTGGAAGCAGATCCTTCTCCAACCCAACCTTCAGATGATACCCTAGCCAGGGCCAGTCACTCAGTCGCAGGTTTGTGACAGACCATGAACCAGAGGAGCCAGCTGAACAGTGCTTGGCCTGTGATTCAGAGAAACCGTGGACAATGCGTACATGTTGTTTGATGATGCGCAGTTTGTAGTTGTTTGTCATGTGCTAATAGACGGCCCTTCTAGCACCCCAGAGAGGGCTCGGGATAGAGGCACTGGAGAAGGGGACTGTGCTAAAATGAAACTGGGGTTGTTTTAACCAGGGATGTTCAGATACACAAACATGGAAATGATTGTCATGAAGGAAGAAGTGCCTACTCACAGACCTCCAGAAACAGGAGTCATGACCCATCACACAAGACCATCTGGGGAAGGACCAGAGTCAGCTAGGACTCAGGGTTGAGGGGAAAACTTGAGCAAAAGCCTTTAGTGTGCATTTTCCAGAAAGGAAGGGGCAAGGTAGAGCAGGCGGTCTTGGGGTTGGCTATTCTGAATATTTCAGCGGGCTTCAGGATGCAGGGGTTGCTCCTTGTTGCCTGGTGGGTGGCCATGGGGTGACACTAGGACAGGGGCCTCCCTTACTCCATCCAGGCTGCTGTAATAGATTGCCACAGACTTGCTTGATAAACACAGGGATTTACTTCCCACCATTCTGGAGGCTGACGGTCTGAGATCAGAGATGGGTGCTGATGACAGCCACTCGGTGTCGCAGACTCTTGCGTCTCATCTCGTGGAAAGAGGAGAAGGGGGCTCTCTGGAGGCTCTTTTACAGTCCGTCGTGGGGCTCCACCTTCAGGACCTGGGCACCTCCCAATGGTCCCACCTCCTAACGCCAACACACTAGGACCTAGGGGGTTCCACATGCAAATTTGAGGGGAGAGGGGGCAGCATCATAAGCATTCAGACACAGAAGGGGTGGCGGCTCCGTCTGAGTGTGCCATTGAGCCGGCAGTTGGCAGGTACGGGCTTGGACTGACTGCTTTGTTGTCTCTGGAAGTAGCTACCTCTGGGAGGGGCAGTCTTTCCAGGATGAGCAATGCCCCAGATATCAAGACATCATTGACTACAGAAAATAAATATCATAATGAATACAGGTAGGCGAGGTCTGGGTAAAGCAACTGCCGCCCACAGCAGCACATTAGAGGCTGGAGCTGGCTAATGATCTCCACAGGCCTATGAAGTGGGTAAAATTGCTTTCCCGCCTCTTTTGTAAGGTTAGGCTACTCAAGTTAAGAGAAATGAAATAACCTGCTCAGAATCACACAGTGGGACTTAAGAAGGGAGAGCATGCCATTGACAGAGCGCACGTGAACCTTCCATGGTGTATGAGACAGATTTGCTCCCTGGCCTCCGCATGGTCTGCATTGCACCTGGGGCTTCTGGGATGTTAGATGCCATGCCCACAGGAGCCTTCTCTCTGCAAACTGCTAAGCCTACCAGGCAACCTGCAAAGAGCCTTCAGCACCAGCTAACCTTGTTGGCTCAATACTAGCAGGAAATCAGGTCATTGTCACCTGCTGTCAGCCCTGCCTTCCCTGCCCAGCTTACCAGGGCTGGCACTGGATGTTCTTTCCTGAGCAGTTTCTGGGACAGTCCTGGCCAGACTGGACAAGTCTCAGCAGGGCCACTGGTCATGGGGTCTGGAAGTGGGTTTGCTTTCCTTGAGCCTGATCTGCATGCAAGTGCAGAGCCATGAAGACAGTCCTAGGCCTCTGTCCCAGTGAGGTCAGCACCGCGCTTGCCCAGCAAGGGTAGGGTTTCCCTGCAAGGGCTGCATTTTCCTGAGCCAGTAGGCTCCCTGGGACATGGTGGGCCTGAGAAGAATTGATCACGCCCCCTTTCAGGGAAGTAATGGAGCTATCCAAACAGAGAGCGAGGCCAGTCCGGTGATTGTAAAGTCCCTTCCCAGATTGACGTTGTAGATCTCCATTTGCTTGCCTAGCTCTGTCTTATGTTCTGCTTCCTTTCATTCTATTTTATCTCTCTCCTGTCATGGCCTGTGTGCAATCTGTGCCTATCTGTAGCTCACACAAACATATTTTTAATTTCTGAAAATTCTCGATCGTTCATGGAAATGGACATAGGAAAAATGGCATTCCAGAGAACAGTAAGTCCTCTCAGAAATAGAAATAGCCCTTTACTTTTGAAAAATGTTTCCCTTCTTTCTATTTCTCCTACGTGATTAACACCATGAGCACAGAAGCCTAATGACCTGGGCTGTGCCTAACGATGATAGAGTTTCAGTTAAAAAACAACCCATCTTACAACAAAAGGTAAAGGTATCCATTAATTACTGGTTACTTCTAGCACATTCTGGCAGTCCTAGCCAAAGTTAATCAGATTACTTAGTTTTATTTTTAATATAAAGATAGAGATTTTTCATGTTCCTTCTCAGAATGACCCAGGTATTATTTCCTAGCAAAGAGCAGTAGTCTTTAGGCCAAATTTGGCCCTCTGCTTGTATTTGTAAATAAAGCTTTATTGGAACACCACCATGTACATTTGCTTGCATATTATCTGTGGCTACTTTTGCACTACGATGGCAGCGTGAGTAGTTGCAATGAACTACATCACTGGCAAAGGCAAAATAATTTCTCTTTGGACCTTTATAGAAAATGTTTGCTGATCCTCGACATGGAATGTAAATACCACACCTTAACTCGCCGGTCAGTTAATAAAATCAAAGTTTTTATTTTAGTTCATATCATCTCACTTCAATTTTATTGAATTTTATGGCACTCATTTCCTTTTGAACACTGGGCAATTTGTGGTTTTTCGGTCCATTTATATGATACCTTCCTCTGAAGAATTTTAAGTGTCTTTGCTTACAGATTTGCACATCTGGTACAAGGCTCATAAGCTCTTTTTTTCCAGACCCAGAGAGGTTAATTGGCCTTCATAAAGTTGCATTTACAGATAGTGGTGGGAGGCCAAAACCCAAGTTTAAAATCTTAAAGACAGGTTCCTTGTGATGACCATTTGTGCTGTAAATTGAGACCCTGTCTTGCAGTAAAACCAGTGTAAAAGGAAAACATTTAGTCAACAAACTGGTCTCCGTCTACCAGTTAACACGAATAATACAGACACTCAAGTCAGCATCGCTGCCGGCGATCATATTTGCAGACAAGTGCTGTCTAACCCACGATGCCTTTTCTCGGTGACTAAGTCAGAATCGCACTTTCACTTTGTGCCCCCTTCCACTTTGCTTGTCTTTTGCTTGACCCCGGGGGCCCACCCCTGCCTGAGTCTCATGCTTTAAGGGCCCTCCTCCATCTACCCCTCTCCCCAAGCCCAGGGTCCTGTGGGGCTGAGTGGACGTAGCGCCCACATCTGGATCATGCCCCTTGTATCTGAGACCTGCACATTCCTTGTCCAAGTGCCCAGATCAACTTCCCAGCCTGCATGGATTCTTCTCAACATCCCTTATGTCTTCAAGAGCCATGCTGCTGAGGCTAGTGAGTTGGCCAAGGGCCCAGTTCTTTGCAGACTGTTCAAATGGCCCCCATTAAATGTGAAAGCTGGGATATCCAGCTCATGTGCCTCAGGCTCTTCGTGGTTTGCAGTGGAGCTGGGCACAAGAATCAAAGGGACTGTGCTCTGGACAGGCCTCCATTTAAATTCTTGCCCAGGTCCTGCAAACTCATCAAGTTCCTAAGACCCATTCTTGCTTTAGCTGGTTTACCAGAAGCTCCTCCTGGCTAATCTATAAATTCCCAGAATGCAAAAGCCACCTCTCCTGTGTTTCCACAGCCATGGTACCCACAAATTGACTGGGATATTGTGGATGCTCAGTGATATCTGAAGACTAAAATAACACCATTGTGACAAACCACCCCCACTTAGTGCCATGACAACCATTTTATTATACTCACGACTCTGTGGGCCAGCCATTTTGGATAAAGCAGAAAAGGATGAGTTGTTCCTGCTCTACAGTTTCTAGGGTTTCAGTTGGGAAAAGTAAAAAACTGGGGGCAATTCAGCATCTGGGCCTGGAATCATCGGGAAGCTCACACGTCCACATGACTGGCAGTTGATTCAGGCAGGGACAGGAATACTACATGTGGCCTGTGTCTGTGGCTGCTTGGGTTTCCTCTCACATATGGTATCTGGGTTCTAAGAGTGACCGTCCCCCAAATAACCAGGCTTGGAAGTCACCACAGTCAAAGTCCAATGAGGTTCAAGAGGAAGGACCAGATACTCCTACCCTTTGACAGGAGAAGAGTCTTAAGACATTTTAAGAAGAGCATGTGGGACAGGAAATATAGCTGCAATCAACTTTAAGAAAGTAGAACCAGCCACATTTAGGTTGATATTCTTTTAGAAACATTAACACATCTACTCAGATTGAGCGAGAGGGAACAAGCTCTTAAAATAAAACTGAACAAGTAAGAAAAAACTCTCCTTTTTACTACTCTAGCGTTCAGAGGTATTGAGCGAAACCTACTGTGGTAAAAAGTATGCACTGCCTCTCCGAGGTGAGAGGTCTAAATTGGGCTCCATTTAAAACAATGATTAGTGGCTTGCAATGGTTTCTTTCCCACTGAGTGGTTGACCGTTTCATTGCATTCACCATATCCCAGTGGTATAGAGTTTCTTTTATATGAAGTACTAAAATAGCTTTTCAAAAATAAGACAGGAAGTTTCATGCTCTAATGAACTAATATAGTAAAATGTCAATATCATTAACTGGAAAAATAGCAGACAAATGTTTGAGTTAAACTCAGCAATGAAAGTTCTGATTTTTTGCAGAAGTTCTTATATTGAATCATGCTTAATCTGACATTATCAAGAATTTATAGCCATCACCATTAATACAGCAAAGAGGTATGTCAAGTAAAGAAAGACTGTGTGTACAGATTCCATGAAATCGTTGTCCAAATAGATTGTTTGGGGCACATGAACCAAATACAATGGTGATACGCAGTCTTCAGAAATTTAAAAATGGATATAAATGTAAAGTAACAAAGTGAATTCAAAGGAAAGGGAGAATATGGGAAGCGGTCATGCTAGCTGACACACCATTGTTAAAATCCAAATAGGATCCTGTTCGCAGTTTCTGAAACATTTCAGTTTAATTTTCTATTTTAGATTCTGAAAATGGTTCTTTGAAGAAATGGGAGACCCGGTCTTTCAAGGCTCGGTCGGAAGCGATGCGGAATGGCGTTTTCCAGACTCTCCTGAGGCGCTTCTTTCTCTATGGGACGCACAGGTTAAGGAAGTCCGTGTGCACTCTTAGCTTCTTCCATGTTACCCTTCTGCAAATGCAACTTCTAGCTTTTGCCTGACAAACACAGGCCTGCCAGGAAATCCAAGCTGAATAAGCAGATCAAATGAATTGAAAGAAACAAAACAAAGGGACAGACAAGTCTGCACAAAATTCACAGGATGCAAGACTGTGGCCAGCAGGGGGAGGTCGGGCGGGGCATGGCAACAAGGGAAGGAAGGAGGAGCCGGGTGGCGGAGAAGGGCCCTGGGATCTGCTTGGGGGTGGGGTGGGGGGGTTTGAAATGCACGCAGACTGAGATGCAAATTCAGCATCGTAGAATCCATGGAACAATGGAATCAAAAGAAAGAATAAAACAATGTGAACACACACACACGCACGCACGCACCCGCGCGCGCGCGCGCCAGCCCCAAATGACTTTAGGAGATTACATGAATAAAAAGATAAATGAAGAGGCACTTCCAGTTCTGTAGCCAGCTCTGTAGAACATCTTTGGTGCCCATTTGTGGAAAATAAGAGCGGCTGTGCACCCCACCCAAATTTAAATCGGTTGGCTCTGGCTTTATTTGTTTTATGGATTAGCCTTCCTTGCAAGTTTTCATTTGAAGAACTCTTACAAGCTATAGTGCCGGTTTACATTCACCTCGGCTGGTCTCCACAAATGCTGCTGGGCACCTTTAAATCATCTAAGAAAGCTCGTTTCGCTTTTCCATCTCCCACCCAGTGTTTAGCCTGGTTAAACATTTTTTAGCGCCAAGGATTTGAAAAAACAACCAGAAGAGGACAATGGTTTTTGGTGTCATGGGCAAAGCAATGGTGCTAGATGTCTGGCCTTTAGTCCCAAAGTAGAAGATTCTCAGATTTCAACATTACGTTGATTGTTATTGAAAACTATTTAATCGCTTAATTATGAAAATGACATCGATGAAAATATCCCAAGTTAACAGCACATGTTGACTGTGACTTGGCTCCAATTGGGCTCTCACTATTTTGTTTGTTTTATGAAGCGATTTGGGCAAAAGGAACATGGAGAAGCATTGGGAAGGCCACAACAAATCTCAAGTTTCAGCTGAAGAAATCTTATTATCTGGGCAAGAAACGGGGACGCCATCTTTTTAGACAAAGTTTTTCCCCAGGAAAAAAATCTTTGTTTAAGGGAGCTCTCTGCTTATTCCCCTGCCTAAAGGTAATCACTCTATGAGAGAGAGGGGGAGGGGAGAGAGAGAGAGAGAGAGAGAGAGAGAGAGAGAGAGAGAGAGAGAGAGAGAGGAGATTTATAGTTCATTGTAGCATCATTTTATGCAACTTAGTGTGGCGGTTCTTTCTAAGATGGCCTCCCCACTGACCTTCATTTTCTCGTATTCATACAGTTGTGTAATCCCTTCCTCTGGAGTGTTGAATACCCTAGTGATTTAATTCAAACCAATAAAATATGGCAAAGGTGATGGGAAGTCACTTCTATGAGATTGTAACCTTCAACTTGTTAACTAGGTCGCAATGGTTGATAAATGTTTGTGTGGTCCCCCAAATCACCCTGGAATACAGTATTTCATCTGGGGTTCAGGTTTGTTTTAGAATAGGTCAACTGCTGTAACAAAAGCCACCAAAATATTCATTGATTCTAATACAATGGACCTTCATTTCTTGATCATGAAGCAGTTCTTGGCAAGTGAAAATGGTGGCAGGATGTCCCTTGCTCCTACAGCATCATTCAGGGACTCTGGGTGACAGAAACGGTCATCTCTAACACAAACCTTCCAAGGCTGCTCTGGTGTGGGAGTCATCTTTATTTCAGCCAGTGGGAAGGGGATGAGCACATGGAGAAATTCCATGTAGGAGACCCACAAGCCTGGTCTAGGAGTGGGGTGTGGCGCTTCTGTTCCCAGTCCATTGGCCAGGTCTGTCACTGATCACACCTAACTGCAAGGGAGGCCTGGAAAGGCAGTTTTCAGCTGAGTGGCCATTTCCTAGTGACAACTAAAGAGAGGGTGGAAGGATTTATTATGCTACACTTTCTACGATGCTGCTTCTGGGAAACTGAACACATTGCTCTGGGGTAGCCAGATTAGCATCCAAATGGGACATGAAAGTTGAAATGTTCTAGGGCCATTCAACAAAGTCTATTGCTTTCCACCCTTATCACCAGTCCCTCCATTCTTGCTTCTTCTACCCAAGAAGCAACCACTCAGGTCTTTAGCTACCACCCATAATTCAGTGTTGAAAAGAACTCAGACCTCCTATCTTCCCATCCCAGGAAAGTGGGGAGATGAGGTGTCCTGCATGAGCTCGCATTGAGGGGATTTCTTCTCTCCACTGTCCGTCAGTGGGACTGTGATACCCAGAATCTGCATCAAGCCAGTGCTGACATAGCCCCCATACTCCTGCCTCAGTTGTTTCTCACCTCAGAGTCCCTTTCTCACTCCTAAACTTTTTTTCCCTTTGGTTTCCTTGATATATTTCTGTCTCTCCTTAGATGACCAGGGATTTAAATTTCTCCACACAGACTTATCACTTCAATGTTCTAGCTCTAGTTTAATGTCTCCTTCTATCTTCTGGCATTTTCAGGTGTGTGCCAATGGGCAGTTCACCTGTCACTCGGCGTGCTCACTGATGCGCTTCCTGCTGCTCACTGATGTTGGCCAGTGTCTCCCACCTGCTTTGATGCTCTTTGTAGCACTTGTCACCTGTCCATGCACCTGGTTATTCCCCACCTGTCCTAGAGATACACATGTCGTGGGTATCGGGGCTCTGCCTACTTTGTGCAGGGTCTGGCACAGGGTCTGGAAAGGAGGCGGCACTGCAGAGTACCTGTGCATTGTCGGGAGGTCCCACTGACGTCATAGATGCAGGTCAGGGAACACCGGGGCAGAAAGAGCAAACATACTGACTGGGTGACGTGTGCATGACCACTCGCAACAGAGGAGAGGCAGGTAAGACCCAAGAGATTTAGAAAAGTTTGCAGTTACTGCCTGGGAACAAATACAGCGGTGATTCCCTGGATCTCTAGACTAGGGGGCATAAATATGTTTCTGTCAAATGCCAGGTAACAAATATTTGGAGACTTGAGAGCCCTGGGTCCTCTGTTGTGATGACTAACTCTAGACGAGAGTAAGCCATATAGGAGCTAATGCTGAAATTTTAATTCTATATCTAATTTTCACATGCCACCCAATATTGTTCTTCGGATTTTTTCCAAGCCATTAAAAAATATAAGAAATCATTCTGAACTCACAGGCCACAGAAAAACAGGCCAAGGGTTGGATCTGCCTTCAGGGCATAGTTTGCTGACCCCTAACCTAGATGATCAAGCCATTCAGCTTTTGTATATATTGGCATTATTATTTTTCTAGCGCCCATGGCTGCTTTGTAAATAATGTTTCATCAAGCGTTTTCCTATAAAGCGTGCACTGGAGTCTCTAGGGAATGTTCTGGGTTGTGGGGCGGGAGTAGGGAGTGAGTGTCCCAGATTGCTTGTGCTCTCCATGTAGGATGATTAATGTCAAGATGATAAAATGATGCGGTCTCTTGAATTTGATTCCAGCTGTTCCCGTCTTTGATATGATTTGTGAGTGACATTTGTATTTTTCACTGGTGATTAGTTAATGCTGGGAAGGACGGCCAGATGATAGCTGTCTAGAATTCTAAAGCCAAAGATTTACTTGGCTAGAAAACTGTTCAACAGAATATCGTTGCAACATTTACCACAAATTCATTTCGCATGTGTCATTTGAAGGCGCTTCCCACCGGGGATGCCATCTATAGAGCCTGAAGAAATTTTTAGCTGCGTTGACTATACCATGGTGATGGAACGGTGGTAACCAAAAAGGGCCTCATTGAGATGATGCATTGCTCTTATTTAAAGCACAAATGAATGCTTAAAGAAATGCTTCCCTTTTTTTTTTTTTTTGAGTCTCTTAGTAGCTTGCACGTGGCCAGAGGCCATCTCAGTTGGGTGTCTTGATTTGGAAGCCAAGCATCAAAAATTGTGGGTTGAACCAATCATCATAGCAGCGGCCATCTCTTCAGCCACGTGGAAAGAGCCAGACATAGACTATTTTATACCCCTTGTCTTCATGAGGTGCTTGCAAACGTTATTCTCTGCTGTCAGAATACTGATCTACCAGCAAGTCTTCAGAAGGGCTGGCAGTTGGGTCTCCTGCTCTCTGTGTATCTGTGTGACCTCTTAGGTCGAGATTCTCTGTGCAGATGATGGGTTCTCAACCTCCACACTGTTGGTTTCTGGGACTGGATCAGTCTTTGTTGGGGGGCTGTCCTTGGCCTCCACCCACTGGATGCCAGTTGTGCTCCCCAACCCAAGTCATGACACCCCAAGATGTCTCCAGACATGACCATTGTGCTAGGGGCAGGGTGGACAAGATCACCCCATGTTGAGAACCCCTGGTTTAACTAAATGTCCCTAACATAGCTCTGAGCATATAAAATTGTCCTTGAGGCTCGGCCTGTATTTTCACTTCCTGCGAAGAACCATTTTGTAATGGGTTTTTCTTTAGAAATTAAAATGGGAGCTGTGTCGAATTTATCGTGAATTCAGCTTCGTCAGCTCATCAGGATGATGACATCGTGGCTGAATTTTCGACTCTGGATCCAAAGTAGTATAAATGAGGTATCAATTTCTGATAAGTAGAAAGAACAGATTTAAAAAAAGACTTTCTCTCTCTCGGTCTGTCTCTCTCTCTCTCCTGAATGGAAATCTCCGCTACCTTTAGGTAAATAAGCCAGTGTTTTCTCTACATGTGGGATCATGGGCATATTTTTTGTTACCCTTTATGCTATTCTTTATTTTCAGAACTTTCTGCAATAAATACATAATTTTTTTCACATAAAATTATTTTCAGGTGCACCCTGGTGGGGTAGTGAATTAGTTAGCTACCTTTGGCCGAGAGCTCAGGCCACATACATCCCAAGGACCCATGTTCAAAACCTGGGGCCAGGATGAAAACCAAGATGAAAAATACAGTGCTTCTTCCTCCTCCTTTTTCTTCCTTCCTGTCTGTCTCCTTGCCTTCATGACTGCCCGCACCTTTCCTTAAAACTTTTTAAAAATTATTTTTCAAAGAGAGTCATGAGCAAACAATGTATTCTATGCAGACGTATATTTGTGATGACACTCACCTCACCTCAAACCTCCAGGCTGTGACTTAACTCTCTGATGGGATCACAAAACCCACTGTAGCCCCAATGATGAAACTTCTTAGGGAAACTTTGACTGGTGGATATGGGGGACTGCTATCTGTTACTTCACTGTGAACCTAAAAGTAGAGTAACGTCCTGAAAATTGGAAATGCCAGGAACCTGGAAAAATAAACATCCCATGGCCAGTTTTGGTTTATTTAATAATTTCATGAAAGAACAATGGGAGACAGGAACAGCAGTTGCTTTGAATTACACGCTGTTTGGGATCAGCGACAGCGGATTAACAAGGTTTTACTCCGCTTCAGATGTTTGTCAATGATTGATCGTTGGTGTTCCTATCGACATGTGCTTACCAGGCTTTGAGGACAGAGGTCTCCAGGACAGGGGTGATATCTTCGTGGATTCTGCGCCAGACAGGACCACACAGAAGAGCCTGCATACCTTGGCAGCGCATTT
The DNA here is from genome assembly GCA_004363575.1 of Solenodon paradoxus. Taxonomy (NCBI): domain Eukaryota; kingdom Metazoa; phylum Chordata; class Mammalia; order Eulipotyphla; family Solenodontidae; genus Solenodon; species Solenodon paradoxus. Next base: position 59,041 of record RJWH01004724.1, on the reverse strand, counting down.
TGATCGCTGATAGCAGCATGCAGGCCATTTAAGTCTGAGCCCCAAGGTCAAGGTCGAAACAGGCGGAGAACAATGCCTACAAAGGTTTTTTTATAAGGAAAAGGCCCCAAGCAAGCCTCCAGCTTTACCAAACAAGGAAGGCTCTTGGCTCCAGCCTGTCATTAAAATGTGGGCATGGACCCAGTCTGGGTCAGAAGAGCAGCCCCTCCAGGTTCACGTTCATCAGCCGGCTGCCCCAAGCAGAGCAGGAAGCCCTGAGAAGGCTCCTAGTAGCCCACATGCCAGCTCCTGCCTTAAAGAAGTGACAGCTTGCAGGCTGAGTCCTGCAGACGTAGAATCCCCCAATTCCCAGCCAAAGGACATAATCCTGAAGTCGAAAAACAAATGAAATGCATAGAAACGGAACCAACAATTCCCTCTTGTCCTGGGAAAGGAAATGGTTGGGCCCTGGTTGTGGCTGAACCCCACACAGGGGCCACATTCCTTCCTTCTTCTTAGGGTAGAAGCCAAAGGAAACTGACTCGGAGTTCCCAGGGTCAGGGGATCCAAACCCTTGGCCGTGCCCTCTGATTGGCAGCACCCTCCAAGGGTGTAGGGAGCCCCCATCACAGCAGATTTCCTTTGCTTCTTCATTTCTGTAGAACTTTTGCTTCTTTGACCAATGGAAGCAATTGGATTTCTTAAGCAGAATTCAATTGCTAAGGCCCTTATTGCACAGGGGAGGAAACGCTCTCAAGTAATTTTCATTCAGATGAAATGAGGATAAACTGGTCTGGAAATAGAAGGAAAGAATTCAAAGAGTAACTCTATTCCCAGGTATGGTTTTTTCTCCCATAGGAAACAGTGGTTTAAAGTTTATGGATCAGGTTAATGAGCTGGAGAACTTTGCCTTTTGGCCCCTATCCTAAAATAAGACTTTTAAACACACTTCAAAAATATACAACACTTCTCATTAATGGCGAATAAAGAATTAGGTCTTGAATCAGGATGTAAAGGCAGAATGATTCATATGGTCAGATGGAGCAGAAATGTGGTTTTTCAGAAAAGGAAAATTTCATTGACTCAATGCTTCCTGGAACACCAGGGGCATTCATGCTGCTTTGATTTTGTTCTTTGTGTTCTTTGCTCTGTTTCAAAACGTTCTTCCATCAGTAGACAGGACTAGACTGGAGAAAGCAGACAAAAGTTGAGAGTTGAACTGCTGTGATCTCTTAAAAGGACCTTGCAAGGAGTGGAGTTGCCTTGGACAGTTCTAGAAAAGGGGAAAGGAAGTTTGGAGTGGGGACTTGCTTGAAAGTCTTGGAGTGGATTAGAACTTTCAAGTCAGTTCTTTTTTATTCTAATTTTGTTTCTCTGTTGGGGGGGGTGTCGAAATGGAAATCTGTATTCTCTTTTCCATTATTCAGTTATTGTGGAATGTGACTCAGCAAGTGGACCTATTCAGTTACTTCCTTTTGCCATTAGTTTTCATTCTGCCTCCTCAATGCCCTGCCCTCATCTTCTGTGGTTCCACTGGAGATGCTGGATGTGGGAAGCGCTACCAAACTTGGTGACAAATGACACTGTGTTTGTCTCCCCATCCATCTTTCCTACCAACGCTTCAGCACTGGGAGCCCATTTGAATTGTGTAACAGAGAATTGAACATGAATGGTTCCCTTTTCCTTTTAGATTTTCCTCCTGCTTTCCTTTCTTTCTCTCCTTTTTCCCGCTCCCTCCCGCCCATCTTTCTTAGCAAACCTCTGAAGATATAAAAACAAACGGGATTATGTTCGGTGCCAGAACTATACAAAAATAATCATGAAGCACCCTCTTATTTTCTGGAAGCTCAGTGCTTCGATAGAGAGGGGGAAATTTCTCAGGGGATGCAGAAATTTGTGAAGTTTTCTGAATTGTGTAAGGGAGGGAGAAAGGAAGGAGAACATCCGATGGCTCTAATTTGGGGCTATCGCAGTCTTCCGAAAGCGCCCCCATCTGTATTCTCTACAGAGGATGTCCCAGCTCGGCAGCAGTGCCAATGCTATTCTGCCAAGTTAGTGTGGAAAGAGAAGCTTCTCGACAGCGGTGGGGCCTTGGCTGGAGGCCAGGGTGTGACCTTGAGGTAGAGTTCAGAAGGTGAGAGCGCCGGTATTTTCTGCGCTGCAAGAAAGGCCGGAAAGAATTCCTTTCGCAGTGCAAAGAAATATTTTCAGAGCTTAAGTAAATTCCTCTAAAGCATCTCAATCGACGTCTTTTTCAAACCTCAATCTTTCTTTGTAGTCATAATAATTTTTGAAAAATCATCGTGATTATACCAAAACCTTCTCTATCTGATTCCACATAGACCTTGAATCTGGTGTCTTGACTATTTGTGTATTGCTGACTTCCTCAAAAAAGGAGACAGACCCCCGCCACAGGTGACCCAGGGGCTTGGGAGCAGATGGGAAGGGCTAGACCATTGGTCGGAAGGTGACAAATGATTCTGTGGATGGAAGGAATGTTATAATGACAGAGCATCGATAGGACATATGTAACATTGTGTTGTTTTGTTTTGTTTTAATTTTTATTGGGGTTAGTGATTTACAAAATAATATGATTAGATGTGTAGCTTCATGCTTCATCACGTGATATCACACCACCACGCCGTCCACCACAGTTCTAACAGTCCTCTCCCACTGTCTCTCGGACCCACCGCCCCCGATCCCACCTGACCCCCAGCCCTGCTGGCAACCTCAGCTCTGTTGGCAGAGTCCAAGGGTTGCTTTTTGTTGTTTCATCTGTTCACTTGCTTCGTATCTCTGTACATACACCACGTGTGAGTGATCTCATACAGTGTCTTCCTCCTTCTCCCTCATCTCAGTGGGCATCACTCCATCTAGTTCCATCCATGCACACGGCAGGGATTTCCTCGTTTTCCTTTTGACAGCTGAGTCGTACTCCATTCATGCTGCACCGTTTTAATGACACAACGAGGACACTATGTTGAAGTGTTCGTCTCGCAGTTCTCCATCAGCGTGACCGTGCCCCCCAGGGGACTGCGGGCAGTGTCCAGAGGCATATTTGGTTGTCACAACAGGAAGGGAATGTTAATGGCGTCTAGCGGGGAGAAGTTAAGGATGCCATAAGCATCCCACAGTGTCCCCTGCCAAGGCATTGTCAAGCCTCAAAGGTCCCTAGAGCCGACGTCAAGAACCGTATTAGACAAGAGAATCCTGGAGAAAAGACTGAGCGTGACGAAAATGGGCAGCAGAAGACCTTGTCCACAGAAAAATGAGGTGAGGAAGGATGTGTTTACAAAGCATATCTTCAGGAGGCACTGACTTTCCCGTCCTGTCCACCCATGGGGTAGAAGAGTGTACTTGGCGATGATCGCATTAGACGCCAAGGACACTTGCAAACAGAGTTCTTCATACCCCCCCATACGGAACAGGAAAAACGGGATATGCAGACTCATTAGCCAGAACTTTCCGCTCTGCTCAGCTCGTCTCCTGGAGATACAGAGCAGTCAGGATTTCCGTCTCTTGCAGCAGGCATTTTCTGCGGCACGGGGCCTGGCCATTCCACACTGGGGACATGTTTGATGGCTGTGTCTGACAGCATTAAGGAAAATTGTTCATATTTATGTTTCACATGCTGTCATGAGCTCTGCTGATTTTGCTCCAGACCAAGCTGTCCCCGGGGATTTCCTGACTTTAGGGGCAAATAGCTCAGGAAGAATGACTGTGGGCTGCCCCACCCGGGCAGCGGCTCTGACGTCACTCAGGCAGAAGCCCAGTGTGGTGCTTCTGGGTGGGTGCAGCAGGGTCACTTCGGCCTGGCACTCCTCAGAGAGTGCAGACCTGTGGCATCACTCTGGGCTGTCCTGGTCCCCCAGGTGTTCCCCCTGCAGCTATCCGTGATGACAATTGAACTCTCCTCCCTTGCTTCCCAAATATTAGTGTCGCTTGAACAGTTCACCAAGGAAAGATGGATTGACTTGGAAATTAACAACAACAGCATCTATTTCGGGGCCTAGAGACGGAGCCCCGAGAGGAACCAGCAGCTTTCTCTTCAGGGCACCCAATTCCAAGGAGCTGCTTAATGAGAACTGTCTGTGCCGCGCGATCAAGGGCTTGGGCCGGGCGGGCGGCTTGACCCGTGAACTCTGCGGTCTAGGGTTCAGGCCCTGGCAGTTGTGCTTCCAGTCAATCATTTGGAGGGTTGAAACGCACCCCTAAGAGCAACCGTCTCCATTTCAGGATGTCCTGAGTGCCTGGTCTGGAGAGCAGGGAGGGAGCCGCAACCGATAACAGATGCGACTCTCCTTCCCCCACCCCTCCTTCCTGGCGTGAACCAAGGAATTCTCCAGGCGCCCAGGGTCAGAAGCTTGGTGGGGCTCATGTTCCATGCTGCTGCTGGACTTTATTCTTCTCTGTGTCTCTTGCTGCTTCTGAACCTGGCCTTAGAAGATGGCCTCACCCCAAGGCCTGCCATGGGAGTGAAACCAAGAACATTAGTCTCTGTGCCGATCTACAATAAATCATGTATAGGGTGCTGAGCACAGACTCCAGAATAACTCCGGGGGGCAGCAGGCCCGCTAGAATGACTGCATGGCCAGCTGCATTGGGACAGGCCTGCTCCAAGTTTTCCACTCCAGATGCTGTTTTCCTAACTTACTCCATCTTGCCTCTTACTCTTGTGCTTTTGTGGGGGCGGGGTGGTGAAAGACAATGGGAATTGTGGGGGGGGGGGGTAATCAGTCCTTATTTATTAAGGGAATTGACTCCCAGGAAATGTTCCTTATTTGAAAATCTACTTTGTCTGCTGTTAAAGCAGCCACCCCAGCTTTCTTTGGGTTTGTCTTGCTCTCAGGAGACCACGGCTTTGAGCCCTTCAATGTCTTTATTTCTTGAAGTGATTTTCATGTGGAAGGACTGTCGTATTGGGTACATGAGCCTCATTCTTGAGTCACTGTATCTTTGGGAAATGTGCTCCTGAACCTGGCCTTACCAAGACAAGTCCATCTTGGGGCTGAAAGCCACCAGACCTGGGAACATGGCAACAGACTCTGAATGAAGGAAATAGAGAAATCAGCCCTTGCAAAGAAGCAGGGCAAGAGCACCCTATTGTGACCCAAGATGGAGTTGGAGCAGACAGGTGACATAGACATTTGATGGGATTCCAAGTGGAGGGAGCCACGGCCTGGGAAGCTCAGATATGCACTGGAGATCAAGCAGAGGGAGGTCAAGGACTGAGACCCCCTACTACTGAGGAGGAGAAATGAGCAAGCAGGCTGGGACTCTGGGACTCCTGAGCGAAGAATAAGGACTCTGGTTTCGGAAAATTGGCAGAATTAGGAAAGAGGTGGGGCAACAAGGTCAGAGGGGAATTTCTCAAAGACAGAGGTTGACAGTGATACGCTAGAACTTTTTTTTTTTTTAAAGGAAAGGTGCAGGCAGGAACAAAGGTGAGCAGGCAAGGAGGAAGAGAGAAGAGGAGGAAGCATCTTTATTTTATCTTTATTTAGTTGCTCACACTGGTTGTTTCCCCCGAGACCCAGGACTTGAACCCAGACGTATGTGGCCTGCATCCTTTGGAGGCAGTTGTCGTAACTGCTGCTTCACCAGGGTGCGCCCCCAAAGTACATTTTATTTGCACCTGTATTGTCTTAGTTCCCTGCTGGCTCAGTGCATCCCACACTCTACTGACTTAGGATTCAGGGACAAGAACCAAGAAGGAGATGACAAAAGAAACTCATGAGTAGCTTTACCTGCTGAAATTCAAGGTTTTATTGGTGTTTCATGATCTGCAGCCATTTAAAAAAGAGGATGGAAATTGCCAGAAGGTGCAGTTTTTCTCTTTTCTTTTGATGCTCTTTTCTATTCTATAGGATATGTGTTTTCAGCAAATATGAAGCACTTATTCATTTAACATAAATCTTAAAAAGAGGGTAGTGGATGTTGTAGAGTCTGAGGGAAAATCACAAGCACATCATAGTCCTAAAAATTGTAACTCTGCTCTAAATGTTTATTGAGCACATACTATGTGGCAAAGGTTAAGGTAACATAGTCCTGGACTTAGACTTCAGGAGCAGTACCGTTTATTGGGGGCAAAAGAACAGAAAGTGTGAACAAAATTTACCCAAGTAAATTCTAAATTGCAATGTACACAAACATTATCAAGGGGAACACAGGTTGCTTTATGCATGGATATTAGGGGGGTTTGACTTAGGCAAGGAGGCCAGGGAAAGACTCTTGGAAAATGATGGTTGAGAATGTGAAAGATTCATGGTAGGTAACAAAGTGAAGGGAGAGTGATCAAGTAGAGGTCTACAGCAGGCCGGAGCATGGCTACAAAAGCCAGGTGGGCTGAGTGCGCAGATGATGCTGTGTGGTTCTGCGGAAGGAGATCGCCGGGGATCTTAGAGGCCCAGTGACAAGTTTCATGGGAAGTAGATAGAAAACCTTGAAAGTTTTTAACTCAATTGGGAGTTGGGGGGATGGGTTGGGAGTGGGGATAAGAATAGTAGGTCAGTTAAAGAGATGTTTAATTGATACACAGAGATGCATATCTGAAACATATAAAATGCTATAATGCAATGTTACATCAATTAAATATATTTAAAAGGCAGAATCAATAAGACTTGGTGATGGATTAGATATGGAGAATGAAGGAAACATTAAACATGAATCTTTGGTTCAGAGTTCATGAAATTGGTTGAATGGGGCAAGATTTTAAGGAAAGACACCATGAGTACAGTTTTGGACGTGCTCAATTTTAGGTGCCCTTTAGGCATCCAAAAGAGATAACCAAGTTAGCATGTCAATATATGGGGCTGTGCTCAGCAGAGAAATTGCACTTAGACATGGAAATTTGGGAGGTATCTACACAAAATGGTGAAGGAGGCTAAGGTTTGGATGGCACCGGGAGAGATGAAAAAAGATCTGAAGTGATCAACATCTCAACAGCTACTGTATGTCAAGGTGAGGCGAATGACAGATCTAGAGGAATATGTATTGATGGAGGCGCCATTTTTGACTACTGTTTGGTAGAATGAAGACTGAATGCCCCATAGAGCATGGGGAGGGATAATGAGAGGTGAGGAAACAGAGGAACAGCCCTCTGAGTAGCTTGATAAAAAAGAGGAATGAAGAAAAGGAAGAGGTTGAAGGAAGAATGAGTTTGGAGAAGTTGTGAGGTCAGCTTTATTATCTGAAATACTTGGCGGAAATGGAATGGCTTTTAATGACCATAATCAAAAATTGAGCTTGGAGAGAAACACTGTGCACAAGAACCACTGCTCATTAAATAATTTGTCTCTGCCTTTCCTTTGTTGGTGATTGGTCTTTGGTCATGACATATTTTCCTGTTAATTGCTAGACTTCCTCTTTAATCATGCTTTGGAATTCTCTTAGGAGAACATGGATGAAAAAGACCCAAAGGAAGACCTGAATCCTTTTCCATAAATCGGTCATATGAAGACAGGGCAACTACTACAAGGATTTTCCCCTAAGTCTTTGACCCCATTTCTCTTTTACATTCTTGATGTGTATTCCACAGTGAGGATACTCCAGGGAAAAAGACATTGCAGGTGCCACATGTCTCCATTGTAAGCCTTATTATCGTTATGGGCAACAACCTCCTCGAACATATTTTACTTGTATACTTAAAAAAACAATAATACAGAAAGAGGGGAATGTGGGCTGCTCTCTCGAGTGTATGGGATATGCCCTTCTAGTTGACTTTGAAAGGCGATTAATTACAGCAGTGTCTGTTCAGTTTCAAAAGTTCAAATTAAATGTGTTTCAAAACTCGTATCAAAGGGAATATATTTTACATCCCTGGCACTTGTGAAAGGGATGATTTAAGTCAAAATTATGAAGAAGGTAAAGCTAATCATTGGAACAGGCACAGCTTACTCACTTGAGTGAAAGAATCTTCTAGTAACCTGGAGTGGCCTGGCCTTCAGTACTCTGTAAGCCCATGAATAGTATGGGTTCACAGATGTGATGAAAGTCAATTAGAAAGGACTTGAAAACCCACCCAGAAGCAGCATCATGTGGGAATAAGGCTGAGTCCTCAATGAATGGGGGGAGAATGCCCTGAGGGCTTAGGACCACCTGTCCAGCACTGTACCTGGTAGCAGAAGCTGGCAAAGTAGAGACCCTCTGCTTTCGTATACAAAGCTTTATTGGAACGCAGCCTCCAGCCACGGAGCTGAGTACGTAGTTGCCACAGACATGCTGGCCCACAAACCCAAAAATATTCCCTCCGACCTTTATAGAAAAGGCACTGCGCCCTGTGACTAGGCTGTTGGCTTCCAGCACAGGGGGCTGCGGCCAGTTCTAGACCTTTTCATGCCCCATCTTTCAGGATGAGATCCAGGGATCAGCATTTGTGGAAAAGGTGATGCTCATGCAGGGGGTTAGTCATCGCTGCATTACATCATTGTGTCCAGTGTGGCAGGTGGCCTTGAAAACACCTCCTGGACGGTAATGCGCACTTTTATACGGCTACGAGGTGGGATAAAGCCCTCCTGCGCGGTGCTTTGCAAGCTTCCCCTAGTATCCGCATCCCCCGGGGGACTTGTTAGACCCCTGATGCTGGCTAGCACCCCAGGCTTGGCTGGCTGGGCAGGTCTGGAGAACCAGCATTCCTAGAAGCTTACAGGTGAGCCGAGGCCGCAGAGCCACAGGCCATGCTGTACAGCGCGAGATAACTGCATGTTGAGTGGAGACGGGGGGAGATGCTGGCTTCAAGAAAGTTGCAGCGTAAAAGCAAATGGATTAGCGATTGTGAAGCTGTATGAAAAAACCCGGCAGATGTTGAATAAATATTTATCGAAGTCGTGAACATGAAGACACAGGATGCCGAAAAGGCAACAGACACAGAGACAGAGGGCCTCAGAACCACAGAACACGATTTTATTCAGAACCCAAAAGCAACAGCAGTCGAGACTCGTCCGGGCCGGGGGCGGGCAGTGTGACTGGGGCAGCCGTGAGACGGTCTATGCGGCAGAGAGACCTGACTTTGCACTTCCGAAAGAAGCCAGTCACATGCAGACCCCGACACTCACCCATTGATCCCCGTTTACACCGGCTTGGCCTGCTTCTCAGAGTTCAGATTTTTGCAACCATCCTGTAAATATTTTTGAAGAGTGGAGGACCTTTCGTTTTTTAAAAAATCAGACATTGAATCAATTCCAGGTAAATCAAAGGGCTGTTTTTTAAAACCCCAAACAACCAGAGAACAAGCATTTGTCACCCTCAGCACAGCTGATGCTTTGGGCCCGATCATCTTGGCCATGAGGGCTGTGCTGTGCACCCTACGGGGCTGAGCAGCGTCTCTGACCTCTACACATGCATGCCAGTACCACCCTCCCCCAAGATGGGACACTCAGAATGACTCCAGACACTGCCAGATGCCCCCTGGTGGAGAAGCACCATTTGAAAACCTCCTCTCACCCCCACCACCTCCTCTGCAGCTTTTAACACTTTATGAGGGTAGACCAGATGGTCACCTTCCCAACACCCAAAGCGCACGTATGTGAGCATCTATGTGTGCAGTTACGTGTCTCTGCAGGCATCATGTATGTGCTTGGAGCTGGAACTGAATTCCGCGTTCACTGGAGGGCGCTGGTTCTGTTCCACAAGTAGTTCTGGTCAAAAGATCAAAATCATACTAAGAGGCCTTTTTCTCATCGCACCGTTCCCTCTTCTGCAGCAGAAACCATCAACGTTTGTAGTCAGTTTTTGAAGTCATTTTCTTTTAAAGCTGGAAAGACAATCTTCATCCAGTTTTTTTCTTACGTTAATTCGTTTAGATTCTCACTATGGCCAGTCATTCTCACCCCTGGATCCCGGTTTTTTCATTTGTATCCACCAGCAAGAGAGTTACTCTGTTTCTGAGTCCTCTTATTGAGGACTGGCTACAGAATTTTCCAGGTCCTGGGCAAAATGAAGATGCAGGCCCCTTGTTCAGATATTAGGAATTTCAACATGGTGAAAGCAGAGCATTAAACCAAGCGCTAGGCTCCTCTGAGGGCTGGGCTCTGGGACAGCTGTGCTGTTTGCACGCGCACGCACACACACACGCACACACACATCACACATGTCAGTCTTGGTTGGCAATTGGCACTGCCATCCTTTTCTCCCCTGTACCGAAATGCTGCCTGTGAAGTAAGGACCTCAAAAACAAACTTCTGTGACCCTAATCCATTTCAAGAATTATACTACAGCAAATGTTTATAGCATATATTTTTGTTTCAAAAAAAAAATCCACATGGAAATCTTTTCTACATCATTACAGTAATGAAAGTCAACACTGTGGTTTTTCACCATATACATATTTTCCAGTAAATATGACAACATGTAAATAAGAACTACTACCATCCACAATGTTTTCAAGTTAGCAAAGAGTGAGACTTCCACAACAAAAGCAAAACATAACCCCTCATGTTCTTACAAAAATAGCCAAAACGACGTCAATGGCTTGCAACGAAAATTGGAGAAGTAACTCTTTATATTGAAAACCATTATATTTGTGGAAATGTCCTTGTTGCTTTACATTATAAGGCAAATTGAAGCATTTATCGGTACCTGGAGACCATAATTTTAAAAACTCACAAGCTACGTTTTAGACCCTTTTATTTAAAATCTGTTAGTGTATGTAGTGCATTAAAATATCTGTTACCCAGCTACCAAAAAAACAGTATGTAAAAATTACTGAGACTACCCTTTCAGTTTATTCAGGGAAGGCATTGTTTTTCTACTATAAAAAAAAAAATCTCATTAAGTTTCCAGAGAACGACTCTTTTCCAATCAGGTGTCTATCTTTTAGAGGTGAAATTGTATTAACTAGCTATCAAAATATTCCTCTGGGTATAAATAATATAGTAAATATATAGACTATCTCTTAAGAGAAAGGTATGTCTGCCGGTGAAGATGAGCACATGAGAAGTTGCTTATGAACTCCAGACTGCTATCACATGGTCCAGACTGCTGTCACATGATGTGAGGCTGAAACCACTGATCTATGGACAGATTTCAGGGGAACAACTGGTTGATTTGATTGAAAAACAAAACTCACTAAAAACAAAACCTAAGTCCACCAATCCATTTAGTCAAAATGGCTAACCTGGAAACCCAGATACATATTTTAGCAAATCAAACAATCTCTAGATGTCACTCCCTTCCTTAAGGTAGATTCACTGACAGATTGCAGTTCAAGGACTGCTTGAGAAAGCCTTGCTTTCTGGAATATTCCAACGTGTTCAATCAACATGTCGTGAATCCCATCTACTATTCCAATAAGCAGGTTCCAGCATGGGAAGAACAAGTTTAATCTTTTTTCCTTATGTCTTACAAACTCTAAGGGGTAAACTATGCTAGAATACAGAGGGACTTCTACACTTTTCAAGATGGGTTTAATAAATGTCTAGAACAACTTTCCAGGCATGTATATTGGTGAATAGTACTTTATGCAATGTCATTAACAACTGATATACTTAAAAGTTTTCAGGTGGCTTCTATTTGGACATGGCAGTGGTGGTTGGTGCCAGGTGTTACTAGCTTGGACAGCAAAATCAATCTAAAGTGGTGCTGCCATTTGTAAGAAAATGTTAATTTCCTCAGCCCCAATGACAAAAGAAAAATGATTTGGGGGAGGGGGAAATAGAGTACTATGAAATGTAGTGAAGACATTTCACAGGCCTAAACAAACGATTAAAATGAAGTCTGAAAATGATTTTATATCATGAGATAGAAGCCTACTTGGGATAAAACACAAATCAGCTTGAATTTTGGAATAGTCAGTAGGATTCAAAGTGACTGTTTTCAATTGCAATCTCATTCTTAATATTCTCCCAGAACTCTTAATTCTAGGAAAAGCAGGGCAAACTATGGCCAGAGGTTTTAGAAGCTTTCTTTCCGATAGTCTCCCACCAGCCACAGTGGAGTCCAAGCTCCAAAATCCATTCTTCCCATTCTTTCTTTTGCTTCCATTCTAGTGGAGCCAATGAAAGCTTTTGACGTCACATTTAAAATACTCCAAAAATAAACCAGAGTAAGAAAGATTAACCTTCCCTACTAGGTTGAAAACCAGTTTTTATTTTTAAAATAACTGCCTATTCTATTATGCACAGTCAAGGTGATAAGACCTACGACAGGATCAATATGAAATATTATGATGTGAGGTGAATGAGCATATAAAAAACTACATAAAGTTATTTCCCTCAAGCCCACAGACTGTGATGAAGTCAAGTTGTAAAGAGCTGGTAAAGTTATGGGCCTCTAGATGTGCAAAAACCAAAAGATTTCTAAGCGTCGTAATCCCAGTTCTGTTTCTTTTATAAATAATCTATAATTTTTTCCTGTAAATAGTAAAGAAACTGAAATTATTAAAGCCTGCGTTGAATACAAAACACAGTAAAATCGGGGAGAGGAATCACCCATCATGAGTCCTATCTTAGCCTATTTCTGGACACTTCTTGGCAGGATTCAATCACACTCTGGAAGCCTGTGCTTTCTCTGCCCAGATTGGGGCGGGGGTGGGGGGGTGGAGGGCGACCCTCTGATTCCCCCAGAAAGCAGCTCCCGGGGGCCAGGTGCTCAGGGCAGGTGCTCCGGGCAGCTCCCGGGGGCCAGGTGCTCAGGGCAGGTGCTCCGGGCAGCTGCTCCGGGCAGGTGCTCAGGGCAGGTGCTCCGGGCAGCTGCTCCGGGCAGGTGCTCAGGGCAGGTGCTCCGGGCAGCTGCTCAGGGCAGGTGCTCAGGGCAGTCCAGGTGGTCAGGGATAGGGAGGCCCGTGATAACGGTCAAACACTTGTTCCACACGGTGAATGTGGGGCACACGGGCTGCGAGAACGTGATGTCGAAGGTGTAGAGGTGCATGGAGTTCAAAGCATCGTAGAATGCGATGGAGCCGTTGTCATAGTCCAAGAGGATGCCGACGCGCCGGAGGTGTGGAGCCGGCTCGATGGGGACTTCCTTGCTGTTGTGTCGCACCACCCAGTTATTGTGACAGCGGCACAGCGCCCAGGAAGCCGAGTTCTTCCCGATCCACTCGTGCTTCGGCGCAGACTTGTAGGCCAGGCCAATGGCATACCTACAGAAGACAAAGGACAATGGCCAAAGCCATGAGCTGCGGGTGCCGGTTTGGCAACTGCTCCCTGTGCTCCTCGGGGGATCAGGAACACGTGGTCCTCTTTGTCCCTGTTCATGCTCCGTAAGTGAAAACTTGGCAAGAACCCTGACACGTGGTTCCTCAACTTTGTGCCTCCCGAACAGCAAGTGGGTGGAAAGGACCACTGCATTTACCCTCACTCCTGTCTGCAATTCCAACATGACAAAGGGATTCGAGCCTTGTGTTCTGTTGCCTTTTGAAAAAAGAGCTCAAGAAGACTCACATAACCAATTCTCTAGACCAGGACGTCCAAGAGAACTTGCTGCCATGATTGAACTTCTGCTCCGTCCAATATGGCAGCCATGTGCTACCTCTGGCCACTGGGCACCTGAATCATGGCGAGTGAGACTGAGGAGTGGACCTATATATTTGTTCAATTTTAATTAAGTTATCGTGTTTAAATAGTCAAACATGGCACATAGCTACCATACTGGACATGGACAGCACAACCCTCGACTTTTCCTCTGGACCTTCTTTACATTTTTCAGCGGACACCAGGCCATTTGTTACTTTGCAAAAAGTAAGCATGGAGCATGATTTCCATGCGTGGGGATAAATTCCTTGTCATCTGTCAGCCTTGGTTTTCTCACGGACAGTGATAATCTCCATCTCTGGGGGTTACTTGGAGGAGCAAAGGAAAGAAAACGTGAAATTATGCTCCGGGAAGCCTTCCTCCTGGCAGTACCTCCAGCCACTTTTGCTTTCCTGCGCAGCCCAAACCCAGACACTGGGCAAAGGTTTCGTTGGTAATTGTATTCTCCACAAAGATGCTCTCTGAGGCTGGGCAGACGCCGCTGTCATCCTTCAGAGAAGCTGGAGCTTGCATTTGCAACACAAAATACCCATGTGCTCTACTGTTTCCTTCTGCTGCGGTACGCCATTTTTCTTTTTTATTAAAGAACTTTTGACATTTATTTCCCACTTGAACCTGAACTGAACCCCTCTGAAGTAGCTGCAGCAGGTGTGAGTGACTTCATTTAGTAAATGGGAAAACAGAGTCAAGGTTAAAATTAGGAGCACAAACCAACTTGTCGCCCCACCCCCTTGAGTTCTGGCCCAGTAATCTTTGTATGAACCCGGTTTTAGTTACCGCCGTTTCATAAAACGCCAAGTGCACATTAACAGCATTAGAGAGTAAGAAAATAACTGTGTGTACAGTCCATTAAGCAAAAGAAAATACCATTATATTATCATTAATCTGTAAAACTATGTACAGTTTTCATTGAGCTTGAAAGGTGCAGGCAGAAGGTAATGCTCCATTAAGTGATGCAGTGAGACTCAGAGAATTCGAGAGGGGTAAGAATTATGATTCTCAGAGCAATGTTAACATGCCCCATTGCATGGATCATAACATACCTGTTAATTTAAAGTCAGGACTCTATGTCACTAGAAAATATATGTGTCATTAGCGGCTGCAAATCAAGGTGTCACAGGCATTTAATCATCGGGGTCACCTCCCAGAAACGTTAGACTAGTCTCTACATAGGAATTTTCTGAAATTGACATAATCAGCTTTGTAAAGATCCAAAGCGTGGCAATTAACTTTAGAATCACGCCCCCCTTAGTTTTGACATCTGGAGGGTGTTTTCAAGGTAATGCTGCTCTGTGTTTATATAACTGAAGTGGTCTGGTGGAATTTCCCGCACTATTCATCAATGGGAATGAGATCATAATGATCAGGTATCATTTATCATAAATAATTATTAATGGGGTTGCAATTATTTAGACACTGGACTCCATCCCAGATTAATACGGCACTTTAATTAACTAGAAATGTTTGCTCTTTGGCACCTGCAAAAATTCATTGCCTTTTCCTTTGGGCTTTTATCTTGCCCCCGTGCAGCTGAAGACTGGAAATGTTAGGCTGGCCTGGAGTTGAGTGGGCTGGGAGGGTTTCTGCTCCATCCTCCGGCAGGATGTTGGTACAGAATATGTTCTGGGCAAAGAGAAGTGTGAGTGTAACAGCAAAGGAAGCCTACTTGCTTGGCCAGTGTAGGTACTGCTGGTGGGAGAAATGAGACACCCAAGTCTATGATTTCACTTCTTAGATTTCAATTGACTGGAACCAGTACTAGAAGAGACTTAGATCAATGTACTATTTGCATGGATTTGAAAGGAGGGCTATATATTCTCTGTATATATGTATATACATAAGAAACAAATATGAATTTTAGCATCGTTACCTTCATGTCCCACCATTTTGAGTACTGGCTTTCTTCTTAAAACATTAAGCACAGTACCGTTCACCGTGAAGATTAACTGTAAAGCTTCTCTTTGCTTTCAGAAATGCGGTCGCAGGCATTCACCCCCAACCCCTCCATAGCTCAGAGGCTATGGTGCCGGCCAAGTAAAGCCCATGGACCTGGGTTCGAGACCCAAGGCTGGTGGAAGACAAAGCCAAACCAAACCAAAAAAGTGTGAGTTACAACAAAACAGAAATGGGGTTTTACTGGTGCGCAGCTGCACCCATTCACGGATGTGTATCCATGGCTGCTTTCCCAGACAATAGTAGACCTGAGGAGTTGCAGCAAAATCACCTGGCTGGCAAAACCAGAAACATTGGCTCCCTGGCCCTTTTCAGACAACATTTGTGGAGCCTGAAGTGCTTGCATCCTGATTGCTCACTTCATAACTCTGCCAACTATGAACTTTGTGACCCCGTGACCTTGGGCATGTGCCTCTGTTATCTCAACTGTAAATGGGATTTTAGCACCTACCTCAGCAGGGTTGTGGATGAAAGAATGAGTTAACAGCTGTGAAATGGCTAAAACAGTTCCTGGAACACACGTGTGCTAGAAATAGGCTTGCTAAGTACTTTAAGCTAAGGTTACTTTAATTTCTTTTTCGAGCAACTGCAAGCAGGCATTTTTGAGTCAGATGGCCAGAGAAGGGACTGCAGCGTGTGGGCATGGAAAAGCAAGCTCTGTGAGGTTAACGTGGCAAGGTTAGGAACTAGTTCCAGTGTAGACTGCACCCTGATCTTAGGCTGAGACAACTCTGCAGACCAACACCGTAGGCTTGGATGTACCAGACCTTTTGAATCACCTCAGCCTATGATCACTGCTCCTCCTGCCTCTCACCTGTCGGCTGTTTGCACTAATAGGCCCAGTTGAGCATCAAAAAACATAGAAGGCAACAAAAATTGGTTTTTTAAATGATGAAGAGGATTGTTTTAAGAGTAGGAATCGACAAACTTTCTGTCAAGGGCCAGAGAGTTACTCTGTTTGGCTTTGTGGAGCACAGAGGTTCTGTCGTAACTGCTATGCTGTGTGGCTCAAGAATGGGTGTGGCTGTGTTCTCATAAAGCTTTATTTACAAAAACAAGCAGCGGGCCAGGTTTGGCCCAAGGGTGTGGTCTGCTGACCTCTTGTAGGCTTAGAAGCTCAGTGGTAGCACTCTAGCTCTTCCAGGGGCCAGCCTCTATCATCTAAGCTGTAATTCTTGCCCTCGTTAAAAAAATGGATAGACTTAAAACAGGTCATTGTTCTTACTAGCTAAATAGCAGATTAAATGATTGCTTGGCAAATATTCACTCCCTCCTCCCACCTCCATGGGAGGCATATACTTCCCTGTACCATTGGTTTCTGGTGGATGAGAATTAGTAGACAGGATGCAAGCAGAGGCTTGAAATGGACTTACACAGCCAGGCTTGCACTTTTAGGCCTCTTGAGATGTCTGGTAGCCCCCATGTCCAAGGAGGATAAAGAGACACACAGAAGAACCTACATGCAACCTACTGCTTAAAGAAAGCCCAGCTGAGAATAGCCTCGATCAGTTAAGCCACAGTGGTGGGCGTCAGTGAGCAATAAAGATTGACTTGGGGGTGGCTGTTACGCAGCATTCCTGTAGCAATGGCTGACTGCGAAAAGCTTTTCTGCATATTATTATTCAAGATGGAGCCTGGTATGGGTTGATACTCTGACAAAGTACAGAACAAAATGTGCCTCTCTGGAATTGGAGGACAAGAGATTTCATTGCCTACCATGTGCTTCCACTTATGACCACTTCCCAGTAATGGCGGCCACTATCGATGAACACGTTTCCAGCTACCCCATAGCTCCCTTGGCTGGTGAAGCGCTCAGGTGTGTGACTCTTTTTGGAGGACGATTCATCACGTTCTACAGTCAGGTTATCATGGGACACCTTTAACTTTCGATGTGCAGATTTGGGGTCCAGTTTAAATGGTTGACCTGGAAAGAAGTGTACAAAACAGAAAGAGGAAGAGGAAAAGGACAGTGTTTTATTAATGTACTCTTAGTTTATCATACTACAGAAGTTTTCAAGAGAATACATTCATACCTTGATCAAGGTGTGCCCATGGCCTAGAACATATTTTCAGAATCAAAATGAAAAAGCACAATAAAATAGTGAATGTAAACATGTCCCTGCCTTGGCGAGCTCCCAGTCTGTCTAAATGGGGATCCAGAGCTGCCTTGTTAGCTATTGAGCAATTGCAGAGGCAAGAATCTACTAGAGCACGCAGTTTAAGCTATTTTCATGGATCCTAGTTGTACACAAGCGTCGCAGGTACATCTTGGCTGAAAAGGAGGAGAAAATCAAGACTTCATTTTTCATTTTCAACCATTCTCATGCTTGAACCAGCTTAAAATGCGTTCATGTTCAACAGACTCGGGACCAGAAACCAAGGAAAACAAGATCACAGATTTTAACATAGAGAATAAAGGCTGACATTATCCTGAGATTAATTAAAACTAAAACAACAGTCATGAGCTTAGAATGACTCTCAAATTATGTCTGCTCAGCATACAGGACAGGGAAATGTGTGATAGAACAGTTGAGCGTTCTACCCCTGAATTTGTACATGCATACAAAACAAGGCCCTCTGTAGTTCATTATTCACACTTGTGCTTTGAAGAATGAACCATTACAGAATCTTGGCTGAATCACACCCGAACAACTTGTCTTTGCTAACTGACAATTCACCATTGGTTTCATCTGCCATTCAACACCACATCAGGTACAGGCTTGTAAAGGCAGGAAATGAGTTACAACCAAATGTAAATATCATGGTGTCCAAATGCCAGAGCCCCTGGTGCAGTTGGCAGCCCCCTTGAGAGCAGTGAACAGTTTTGAGATAACCACAGGAAAGAGTTTGCTCAGACCAGCCGTGGCAGTACCTGATGCGGGCTGAGACCGCACAGTAGCAGCATCAGGCAGTGAATGGTCTATCACATGCAGGTAGACCAGATATCCAGTTGTCACCTGGATACAAACATGACTTCAGCCCCCTGAAAATCCTTTCCTTAAGGACCAGCAAATTTCTTCTTCAAGTGCCCCCTAGCAAGTATTTTCGGCTCTGCTGGCCTGTGGTCTCTTCCGTGACCACTGAAGTGTGTCCTTGTAGCTCGATGGGCACGCTGAGCACCAACACAAGTTTAGTTACAATACCAGGCAGCCAAATTTGGCCCTTGGGTTGTAGTTTCTGACCTTTCTTTTAGATTTCTGTCCACATCAAAGAAAAACTGAAAGCAGCGAGCAGAGAAAATCTTCAAGGACTGAGTAGGGAGTGAGTCTTCCTAGAAGCTGTCAAACCACTAGGATTACAGGTGTAATTCCAATTAATTTTTTAAAGGAAAGGTACAGGTAGGAATGAAGGTGAGTAAGCAAACAGGAAGGAAGAAAGAGAGACGAGGAGGAAGAGCTTTATTATTTTTTTAATTTAGTTGTTGGCATGTGTTGTTCCCCCTGGCCCCGGGTCTTGAACCTGGGACCTTGGGATGTTTGTGGGACTGCTCCCAAGTGTACGAGACTGCTAGGCCACCAGGGAACACCCGTAATTTCAATTTTGACTGGTCTTGTAAAAAAAAACTGTCCTTAGGAATGATCACATCTATGATCAGATCAACTATTAGGGGTAAGGTAGGCACAAAGATAAGAGCATGAAGTTAGTTTTGCCTAAAATAATTCAATGTTTACAGGTAGATGACAAAGGGAGTATAAAAGCATTTGGACACACATAGGCCGAACAGAAGAAATTCCACACAGGCACCCGGCATGAAAATGAAGGCTGAATCCCGCTTCTTCGGCGAGGAACATCAGAATGTGAGTAGCATCACAAAGACTGGCCGCAGAGAGGCGCAACATACCTGCCGCCCAGCGCACACCGTCGCCTGTGCACGTATGGACCAGCATCGTGTCACGGTAGACCAGACCCCACCCTGCATCCTGGTGAGCAGATGCCCCTGTGCCCTAAGGATTTGCTTCGATGAGGACAAATCAGTTCAAGGAACACAACTTAATCGTTTACTGAAGAATTAATTACTTGTCATATTTGTACTCCTAGGAGTTTGGTAGACTACAGCCCACAGGCCAAATTCAGGTTACCGTGTTTGTCAATGTTTTATTGACACATGTTCGTGCTGACTTGTCGACATGCTATCTGTGGCTGCTTCTGCACTAAAAGTGGCACACTACAGAAAAAGTCTGCCCACCCCTCGTGTATAATTTAGCTCTTGCATGTATATATGTTCATTCTTAATTCTCACGAGAAGTGCTCTAGGATTGTCTCTTTAAAATGAGGGAAGTCAGAAATGCAGAGAGGTTGACGGCCTCCTAGCACTTTGGGGACTGAGTCAGGCTGGAAATCTGGAGGTATCGGATGCAAATCCACTACTCTACACTGACTCTGTACTTGCCTTTGAGGCTGTCAGTGATGCCTGAGACAGACGAGAGGAAAGATGGGGACACAGAGAAGAGGAAAGATGGGGACAGAGAGAAGACGAAAGATGGGGACAGAGAGAAGACGAAAGATGGGGGACAGAGGCAGCAGAAAGGAGAGCAGACGGCTGAGCTGAGCTGATGGCCTTACTGTTTGTCTTCAGTTTCCCGGGCTCGCTGCTGCGGCTGCCCGCCTGGTTGATGGCCTTGACGATGAAGATGTACTTGGTGCCGCTCTGCAGCCCATGCACCGTGTAATGATTCTGCTTAATGTTGGGCACGATCATCCAGCTGTCGGCTGAGTTACACAGACCTGCAAAGTCAAGCAGACACGTAACCTTTGATGCCTCTCCCGCACCCACACCCATGTTCTCACTGCCGCGATCATTCCATGTTGCACGTCATCAATTCCACAGGTGGAAGAGACACTGAGTCGTGTCTGAGGGGTTGGCGTCATTGACGTAAACGTAGCTGATAGCGTTGTTGCCTCTAATTCCTTATGCTGCCCTAGCTCCAGGCCTAATGGACTTGACAGCTGTTCCCTCTGAACACATGGGATATAGTCCCTTATGCGGCTTTGGACTTGACCATGTGACTTTCTTTGGGCAATAATATGAGGCAGCAATGACAACGTGGCCATTGTAAGAGCAGGCATGATAAGATGAAGGCCGGGACACTTTCTGAGCCTCTGCATGGCCCCGGGAACATGCTATGGAGTGTCATCTCAACAGGAGGAGGGAGACAGGGAAGAGCTCTACCGTGTGGTTGGTGCCCAACCAATGCGGGGCAAGCCCAGCAGAGCCTGGCCAACTTCAACCCAACTCTGACAGGGCAGCTGAGAAAATGAGCATCAGCATTCCTGGTGAAGTGGCATGAGTGTGACTGTCGTTACCACATTCAGGAGGCATATGCTCCCAAGACCTGGGAGCAGCGGCACCTTGGGGCAGCTCAGCCCAGAGGGGAGCGGAGGACAGCATCATGGTGGCTCTGACCAGCCGCCTCCCCAGCGTGGCTGTTTCAGAGCAGAGCGGGGCTGCTGCTCGGCAGGATGTGGGTTAGGAGCAGGCTGCGATTTACGATGCTTGGAAGAACATGTAGGAAAAGGAAGCCTGTCCTGCTCTGCAGCTGGCTGATGCTGAAAGCATCTCTTTGGTACTGGGCCCAGCTCTCCTCTCTCCCCTCTCCAGTCATCAATCTCTGCTCTAAGAGAACTTTTCCCAGCCCCCGGTGACAGGGCTGTCACGAGTTTCCTGCCTCTGGTGAGTTCCCTTCACCAGTGCTGGGGAGAGGACTGGGCCCTCCACTTCCTGAGGGCTCCCAACTCCCCTCCTTCCCTTGCAGAGGATTTACAAGTCAAAGGGTTAGCTCTTTCGATCTTGAGGAACTTATGCCTTACCGTACGTCGTACTCAAGAAGCAGTTCCTGAATGGTTCTCTGGTCTCTGAGAATCTAAGAAAAGCTGGCTGCGAAAGAAATTCGCAAACACGCAGCCACACCAAGCACACATTTTGCAGAGCATGGGAAGACATTTGTGCTGCCCGCGAAGTCTGTCTTTGAACCCTACTAAACACTTTCTCCAACTTTTGGGTTGAACACTGTTCCTGATAGTGTCATAGTTGAGAGAACTTGAAAGCATTCTGTCAACTGTAAAAATTCATCTTAGTTGTTTGGTATCTGGGGTGTTTATTATTTTGAGGCCCACCTCAGAGTCTTTACACACACACACACACACACACACACACACACACACACACACACACACACACAAAATACATGTACTTTATTTCTACCTGTGAACATTTCACCAGCAGGACTGTCAGATTTGACAAATCCAGTATAAAGCAAGGAAATTATCTGAGACTCATAGAAGAGTTGGAGTATGTTCGCATTTGGAGATGTAGACATACTCAGACAACCCCAGCTCCAAATTCCCCTAACTCTTAGCCTTCTCTTCTCACTTGTGGAAGGCCCAGGAGGAGACCCACAAATAGTGCAGTAACACAGACCTCTCCCTATTACATATCCCTTTCATTCTTTCTCATCTTACTTTCTCCATGAACATGGCTGAAATAAACTTAATACTTCTGGATAGTGTCAAGCAATAGATTTGGAAAGGGTCATTTTGAACTCTGGGCTCCAAGAAGCCTGTTACTCACTTTAGATCTTTAATTGTAATGTTACAAAAACAGTTAGCTTCTCTGTTGCCTGGGATGATCCACTCCTATTCCTAGACCTTTGTCAACAGCAGTCAGGCATGAATGAAAACAATAATGGCATTCAGTAGAATCCAATGAGAATCCTATCAATGTCACTGCCTTTACCCTGTTCCTTCTTAATTGCATATGTTACAATAAAATGACTATTGTGGTTAAAGAAAGCAAATGTAAAATGTTTCAATAAACTTTACATCACTGTACAACCCCAAAGCCGAGTTTAATGTGGTGGGAGAATGCTTTCAGCAACATCATAAAGCAGATGTCTGAAATCACTGCAAACTGTAGCTTGGCCTGCAATCCAAAGTCTTAACCCAACAAAAAAGATATTGAATGTCTCAGGAACCTTTTTCAAACAAACAAACAAAACGGACCCTGACTATCCCGATTATTTTGAAGAGGTCACTAATATTTTCCTTAACAATTAAAAGAGTAAATTGTTTATGGAATAATGAGATTTGACTGGGTAGCTTGGTAATTTCAGGAATACTCACTATTGCTATTTAGGCTTACCTTTACATGGTTATTCTTGCTGGGTAATCACTGAGTTGATTAAAAACGCCAAGAGAGCAGCATCGACCACATTCTCTGGGGGGAGTAAGAGGGGGTGCCCTGGTCTTGTGCCAGGGCCCCTAACTTCTTGCATGTGGCGCCAAGAGCTAGACTTCTCTGCTCGACACCCCACTGTGTCGGGACTGCTGACCAGGTTTTATTCATCTCTTTATGAAACACCCACACAACCATCCTGGAACTTCACTTGTCTCTCAATTTGTTTTCAATCATCTTTGAGGGTATTCCAATATTCACCCTCGCTGATTCAGCTTGAAGCATTAAAACAATGGAATTTGGAAGATAATTGGTTCATAATGAAAAGTTCATTGAGCTTTTCGATTTTGTACATTCCTTTCCTTGTTCACAATGGGTCAGAAGCATTTCTCTCCATAATGCGACTCATTACAAGATCCTAAATACCTCTGGGATTTCAGAGCCTTGTATAGCGATTGTCATATCTTGCAGTAAAACATTACATAGAAAACATTATGCACCATGCACCCTTCAAAGAGGCTGCACGCTGGCTTCTAACATCTCTTGTCTCTAACACACTGGACAGAAGTGAACACTCTTTTTTTGGCTTCTCTATAAAACTAGATTATGTTTAACGACGTTCATGGATGTTTTCAAAACGACTAAAAGAAATTAAATACAGACAACTACTTTGCTACAAAGGCTCGAGAAATGCATTGCTTGACTTTTGCTAATAATAAAACTAGGCTGCTGGGTAAAGGCTCCAATTTAAGATTTTAAATGATGCGTTAAAAAACAGTTTCGGAAAAAAACAAGGACAACATTATAAAATTACATATATAAGTATATTAATAAGCAATTCATTAACATCTGAAGTCACAAGCCTATTAATAAAAATGAAATATAAAAAATTAATAACATCATCATACATTTATAATTACATTAATCTTACATTGCATAAATTTGATTAGTGAGAACCTTTTCATAAGATTAAAATGCTCCGTAGGTATTATCTAATTCTCTTTCACTAACACCAGTTGAAGGCAATTAGCTAGAATTTATTATGATGAGGGAAGGAACCAGATATAGAGACAATAAAAGATTTTCTTGTCGCGTGAGAGCATAGGAGTTGGAGCCAGTTTTTGAGGCTCAAATCTTCTCATTTTCAGTGGAGTTTTACCACTAGATCTTGTCATTCAAAACAACATCTGTGAAGGACATGTTTCCAAATGACAGGGCAGATAAACAAACAACATTCGAGGAAGGCCCTTCACCTGAAGGCTACGTAACATGCTACCATGCAGACAATCCTAGCAAATTGCACGAGTGAGGCCTTTAGTTTAATTATGGCATGTTTGGGAAGTTAAAACATTGCTTCTTATTACAGATGAGGACACAGATTCAGAGGACATTAAAGAATTTGTCCCAAAGTAAAGAGCCAGTGAGGTCCAAAGCTGGCATTCAAATCCAGGTTCTCAGTCACTACAATTATGTCCAATAGTGAAGAAGAAAGTAATTTGAGAATGACTGCATCTCAGTTAGCTTAATATGAAAATTCATCTTTCGTGGTGTATCAGGATGTCACTCTATTGGCTTCACGCACATTCAAGAGCAGAATTAACAATCCATGGGAGCACCCGTTAGAAGAGCACTCGTGGTTTTTCCTAACTGTCCCATCTGTCCTGGAAGACCAGGTCATCTGCATCTATGCATTCAAGTAGGCAACTCTCTCATCTTCATTAAACCATTGACTTTATTTCCTTGTGGCAACTGGGTTGCGGGAACAAAACACTTTCTCTGGAATCCCCCAACATAAAACTTTTAAGTTCATTATGCTCCAGTGTTGGATTGCTGTAGGCATAGCCATTCCTCACCTATTGCATTTGTGTGTCTTCTTTGGGTATTATTTTGCATGCTAACAGCAGGGAAGTTAAATTACTGCCAGTTTAGCACCTGGGAAACCCTGAGTTTCAAGCAGCAGATGTTTCTTTCCATTCGGGGATGGAGCAAGTGCTGGTATCTAGTTGGGACTCCAGAGGAGGCTGCCCTCTGGCTCCACTGCCTTTTTCCTGGCTGCATCTGCACCCTTTGCCTTATACCTTGGGGGTTCTCTCATTCTGACTCTGGGATCACTCACGGGACCTGCTTCGGCCAATGGCATGTCAGTTAACATAAGAAAGAGACTTGAAAGGCACATGTGCAATGGGCGCCTGCGCTTACACCTTTACTTCTGTAATCATCAGGATGCAATTAAGGTCCCTAATCAGTTGACTCTGAGATCATCAAAAGGGAGATTATTTTGGGCGAATCTGACCTAATCAAGCAATATTTTTAAAGGAGAATTTAGAGGTGAGAATCTTGAAGTAGCAAAGATTCTTTTTTCCCCTAGTGGCTTTGAAGATGGTATTTGTGTACTGTGCTTCAAATTAAGGCCTCTCAACCTTGGTACTACTGATATTTTGGGCCAAATAATTCTTCGTTGCATGTGTTGGGTGGTGGGGGGCTATCTTGAGTACAGTGGGATGTTTTCATCATCCCTGGCCTCTATCCACTAGATGCCAGGAGTACCTCTTCCTCTGGGTTTTAAGAATCAAAAATGTCTTTAGATATTACCCAGTGTTCCCAGGGAGGCAACATTATCCATGATTGAGAATCACTGTTTTAAATGAAGGAGTGATGATGTAGTATGATATTAGTGGAAGCTTGATTATTTCAGGCTTACGGTGAAACATAATCAAGATTTAAAAAAATCTTACTGGACTTTAATTCCATGCTAAATTTATGGTGCATGTATACTAGATGAGTGAAATATTAGCTCATACCCAGCTAGAAAAGTGCATTTGAAAATCATGTCACCTCTCTGAAAGGGCAATTTAGCAATGTCAACCAAAATTAAAATGCAAATAATTTTTATCCTAGCAATTCCATCACAAGAGATCATTTTACAGATATAATTCCCCATATGTGAAAGGAAAACTATTCAAGGGTATTCACCGAGGTATTGTCTATTATAAGGGCAAAAGATTGTAAACAAACTAAATAAACAGCAAGAGAAGATGAGACAAATAAATTAGGGTCCATGTTTACAATAGAATACTATGCTGCTTAAAAAGTAATGAAGTGCTTTTCATTTGTGCTGAAATAGAAGTCTCGCAGATATAATGTTTGGTGCAAAAAGCAAGGTGAAGGACTAACTATGGCGTGCTACTTTCTGTGTCCCTAAACAAGTGTATATGTATTTAGATGTGTGTGTGTCCATAAACAGACGATCTCAGAAAAATGCATGAGATGGGGGTGCAGAGGTTAACTCTGGAGCCTGGGTGGCTGGCATGATGAAGAATGTCCAATTTTCACATTTTATATGTTATTATACAGTATTCTTGTACTACTTACTAAAAAGAAAGCTTTCGCAGAGTCAGTATGTCTTCATAATTTGCAGCAGGGCATACAGAACTAGGGGATGATGAATGATCCCAGCAAACTCCTAAGTTATGGAAGGAGAGTAAAATGATGCCTAGCCATTGACACACCAGTACTTTTTGGACTTCGCCCCGAAAGTTCTTCCAATAGCTGAGTACAGTAATAGTCTTTCCCAGGGCTAGAGACAGAGAAGTCTTTCTGGAATTTTCTTCTCTGCTGGTAGTGCCATTGGCAGGTACCAGCTATCTCTTCCTCTGTGAATGATTATGATCCTTTCGCTACTTCTCATCTCGTTCAGTTCTGTTGCGGCTCCCACAGCGCTGCCTGGGCCGGCTTCTGCCTGTACATCACATCAGGCTTCTGCTTTGCAGATGCCCAAGCCCACAGGCTAAAATCCAAATGCCACGTGCCCCGGGGGATCCTCAGTTAGCCCACTCCTTCCGAGATGACTGAAAACATGTGCTTTCTGGGACTAGACCTGGATGGGCTCAAGTCCGCATTCTATTTCTAGATCTTCGCTTCTCACTGTTTTCCCTTCCTCGTTCAATTCTCCAGCTTGGCTGATTTGCTGAGATCTCCCTGCCATTTTATGTCTCCACTGGTGTGCTTAGGAGGACATAGCAAGCTAGGATTCCCTTAATCTGATGCTGTGTGCCTCCATTCCCTTCCTCCAAAGCCTTTTTGATGTATCTGCCATTTTGTTCACTGCTTCCTACCTACTCGGCCTTACCAAAGATGTTCCTCATTGTTTCATGATGTCCCTCCACTCCAAAATGACACATTCTTGGAAAATAGTAAGATTTTAACAAAAACTCCCAAGGTGGCCCAATGAAGGAGTAGCAGGTGAGAGAGTCTGAGGAGGGGCAGTTGGGAAAATGGGGTGTCAGGAATTCGTTTGCTGATACGATCATGGATGTTTTAGTCACTTAGAAGTCGGGGTCTTTAATCGTTCTTCAAATGAATCCTAAATCACATTTCTATTGTAGGAATCACCTGCATCAGAATTACTTGCACTAGGACAGAACAGTGTAGTAAAGAGGGAAAAGGTTTCTATACTGAAAGCACATTAAGTCGATAGGGAATTATTCAGAAGATCTCTCTGTTGAAGTGTGTGCTATGCTGTTCTGTTCCACTTTGACATCTTCTATTTTTCTTGGTTAAAGAAGCTTCAAATTTGTTCCCGGAAAGGTCATTTCTTCTGGTCCTTTGCCATTTACTCAACTCAACTGAAATACCTCTGGGGGGTGGGGGCGGGGAGCACTCCCTCTGGCCAATTCTCTGACCAGCTAGCTGCTGCTGCTGCCCTTTGAAAGCCTCGAATAGTCCCTGATGCTAACCATCTCGTGGCCTCAGAGGGAGGGGAGCCTCTCTGTGTTTCAAGTCAGATCTGAAATTCTCCCCAGTTAGGGGCCAGTTACTAACATTTCAAGCGATGACCCTACTGTCCTCCAATGGGACCAGAGATGGCATTCTTTGGCTATTCCGTTTATGAAATCCTGAAATTCTTTTAATTTTTTACTATTGTTATTGAGGGAGCTTTGATGTACAGAATAATGTACATTTTAGATGTGCAGATTATTCAATCCATTTAAAAAAATTGTGAAGTAGCCCTTGGAAAAGCACATGAATCTAAATGTAGGCTCTAATGACTAAACCATTTCACACCCATCCAGAAAGTATTACTAAGGAACCCCTATATAATATTTCTTTCTAATGGTGTCACTTCCCTCCCCTATACCAGAGACAACCTTCATCCTGACTTTATTCATAGTTCTTGCACCTGCGTATATGTCTCCAAACATAATAGCTTTCCTCTGAGTCACGAATGCAGAAATGGACTCAGACAGCATCTATTCTCTTGTTTCCTGCTTCTTTTGCTCAACAATATGTTTGTAAGATTCATCATTAATTTTCATCTTTATTTGGCCAGCTATTTTTTGCTAGTATAGCAAAAATATTTTTTATTCTATTTTATTAGTAGAGTACAACGCTAACATTTTCACCAATGGTATAGTGTAATACTAATTTGTAATTATTATCACTATTCCTATTTTATATTTTATATTATGTATTACTATACTAGCATTAATTCAGAATTACTATTAGCACAGTACTAATAGCCTAATTCAATATTAATTATTTTCACTAGTATAGTAGAAGGGAGTGCTATCATCTTGGTTAGGAAAGACAGGCCAATATCATTGCGTATTCTTTCCTTCCTTGTCTTTCTTTGACGTTTAAATTTAGAAATGCCATCATCTGAAAAAAGTCACCCAACAGATGTCAACAGCCCATGCGATACTTACTAACGACATTGGCTTGTCCGGTGAATATGGTGTACTGAAGTTCGTAAGAAACCACACTGAATTCGTCATCGGAGGTCCAGTGGACAGTGATGGTGTCATAGGAAGCTGTGCAGAGCTCTTCTCTAATGGTGGGAGGGTTAGGAGCTGTGGGGATCAAGAATGCTTATCAGGTGAGATACATCTCAGAGGAAATGCTTGACAGTCAAAACAGACCTTTCTAGATAGGTCCATCAGGACTGCTAACCTAACAAGAGCAACCCCAACCCAGGGAACATTTGTTTGACTAGTTACTGCTTTGGTTTGAACAGGTAGTGGGACTCAGCCAGCCCAAATGGACTTGCCTCTGCTTATCATGAAAGCCTGTTTAAGAGGGAAAGCCAACGATACTCTTATCCATGAAGGAAAACATGTTAGATAAAAAGTAAACAAGATGACCTTTTGCAAGCTCATCCTTATCGGAGGGACGGCGAACATTTTTGGTAAAGGGCTAGATGGTAATAAACTGATTTAAGACATGCAGTCCATACAGTCTCTGTGGCACCTACTCAACTCTGCCCTTTTGCTCCATGACAGCAGCCAGAGAAAAGTCACGCTCAAATGGACACCGCTAGGTTGCAGTCAAACTGGGTTTGTAACAACAGGTGAAAGGCTAGAGTGGGCTTGTAAGCCAAAGTGTGTCAACCTCTGAGTTACATGATGCAGAATATTTTTAGATTTAGGCACCCAGTTGGAAAAACATCAGCTATCCCATAACAAAGCAGTCAAATACTGCTCGAAGAATTTCTTTCATTAGGCATTTTGATGCTTTGTAAAAAAGCTTATTGTGGTGACCTTATTTTCTTCTCATTTTTCAACATACAGGTGATATTTCCTATTACAAACACTATGAACAACCAATCTTCTCTGAAGAAATACAAAGAAAACCTAATTCCTTGACATTCGGTGAAATGTATCACTGGAGAAGGCGGCTGTTTCACGTCTTTAACACATTCGAGAGCAGAAGTCTAAATAAATCCTACCAAAATAATGATTTTAAGTTGACTTCTACCAGATTGATTTCAGTTACTAGTTTTATGAGAAGAGTTTGTGAGCAAGAAAAAGACGAGGCAAAGAGCGTTTTGCAGTGGCAATAATATTTTAGAGCAGGGCTGGCTATCTGTGGCCATGGGCCAAATCTGGCCCACTGCCTATTTTTGTAAATAAAGTTTTATTGGAGCACAGCCAGGCTCACTCATTTACGTATTTTCTATGGCTGCTTTTGTGCAGCACCAGAAGTGAATAGCTGCGGCCATATGTTTTACAAAGCCTCAAATATTTGCCATATGGCCTTTTACAGTCAAAGTTTGCCGACCCCTGGTTTAGAGAACTGATCCAGGCCTTTATTTCCACTCCTCTGTATCCCAGAACCTAACTTCAAAAGGAGAAACAGGCTTGCATTCTACAGCTGAGTAGCAACCTTTGCTTATACTCTCACAGTCCTTTCCTGCTCTAAACTTTGATTAGGATTGATGAGTCCTAAACAAGATCAAAGAAGGAGAAAAGCTTATGAGGATGGCAAATTGAAAACTCTGATTGTTTCAGTATTTTTTGTTTTACCACCTGAAGATCTATTCAGAACAAGTATTGTATGAAGCAAGTGACTTGTATATCTGCTTTATAAAGTCAATTGGGCATTAAGATAGAAGAGTTCCACTGGCTATCAGGGAAATGCAAATCAAAACTACAATGAGCTATCACCTCACACCTATGAGACTGGCTATTCTCCAAAAGTCCAAAAACAACACATGCTGGCAAGGATGCAGAGAAAAGGGAACACTTCTGTACTGTTGGTAGGAGTGCGAATGGGTGCAACCCCTGTGGAGAACAGTGTGGAGATTCCTCAAAAAGTTGAAGATGGAAATCTCATATGATCCCACCATTTCACTTTTGGTGTTTACCCCAAAGATATAAAAACACTCATTTGCATAGATTTATGCACCCCCATGTTTACTGCAGCCCTAATCACAATAGTTAAGAACTGGAAACTACCTAAGTGCCTAATGTCAGATGAATGGATCAAGAAGATGTGGTCCATATACACAATGGACCCTTAGAAGAGATGAAACCCTGTCATTTGCATCAACATGGAGGCATCTAGAGGGGATGATGCTCAGTGAAACAAGTCAAAAGAAGAAAGACAGAGACGAAGTGATCTCACTCATAGGTGGAATGTGACTAGACAAAACAAAGGAACAGACAAAACCAAACCATCTCTTGGACACTTGCAATAGAACTGAGGTTGCTAATAGGGAATGGGATGGGGGCAGGCAGGTGGTAGCAGGGCCCACCGGACAGTGGGGAAGGACACTTGGTGATTTGATGGAGGGCAGGGTGTGTGGATGTATATCTAAGGAATGGGGAAACCGCACATATGGGGAACCTACACATGAGTTTGTTTTAATTTATAAAACAAAGTCACTGCAATAGAAAAAAAATTTAAGTTTATTTAGTTACTAACCTTCTGACATACATATCGGTTGCTTTCGAGTTCTGGTAATTAATGAAAAAAGTTGTTACTTTATTCATTAAAAAAAGACACTAGAAGAGTTCTATATTAAAGCATTCTTTCTGGAACTTGTGTTTATACATCTGCCTCCTGAAGTAGCCACAGGAAAGATTTAGTGTCACGCGCCGTGACTTGGGTGTGCGTGGTCAGAGGCTCCAATCAGGAAAGGCCTTTTGTGGCAAACGCCCCGCTAACGCCCCGCTACACGGTGAGACCTGCTTACTACCGTCTGTGTGGTGTTGGTTGATGTGGGACTTCCCTGCATGGAACAGTGAAGAAATACGTTTCCTTCCATAATCTAAGGAGTTCATCGAATGATTTCTCCATCAACCGTTCTTAGGAAGATTTGGTGCCTTCAGCAGTTGCAATATATGATCAAAATAAAGAAAACTCAGGCTTGGAACAGGCAGATAGGTATGAGACACACGGCAGGAGCTGC
This sequence comes from Solenodon paradoxus, assembly GCA_004363575.1. Classification (NCBI taxonomy): domain Eukaryota; kingdom Metazoa; phylum Chordata; class Mammalia; order Eulipotyphla; family Solenodontidae; genus Solenodon; species Solenodon paradoxus. Next base: position 27,780 of record RJWH01004724.1, on the reverse strand, counting down.
AACCAGGGAGGAAATGTCACCTCTCTGGACTATTAACTTGACACACCACTTAGAAGCATGTCATGGGGGAAAAAAAAAAAAGTCTTGTTTTCACAGCCAGGCAGGCCAAGCCTGTTTTGATTGCAAACCCAATGGGTTTGTCCTGAAAAGTCAATACTCAATTTATCGTAAATGAGAAGAGCAGTACGCTGCCAATTTCAATATGCACAGAATCAGTATGAGAATGGTTATTTTCTTGCCTCTATCATAAACAGGACACAAGAAATGGTGGGCTAGTGTTCCACAAACACTCCATTTCCTGCTTATAAATGTCTGATAAACTATTTGGACTTGGTAATATCAGCCAAGCATCGCATGTTATGTCTAGAAACGGGCCAGATTTGTATTCGAGGCTGACAGCGAGGGGGGCACATAGCAGGTATGCACATGGCCTGTAGTTTGCCATAAACAACCACCCGGATGATATATGGCGCACACGTTACTGTTCGATACAAACTCCTGTCATGGTTTGCTTTGTAATCAGCACTTTGGCAGCCACAGAGGTCAGAACGTGCACAGGCTGCTGAAATACTACTAAACGATCTTTGGAAAATGGGGAGGGCACTTTTTGTTTTTGTCACCAAGACATTGATTTTGTGCAGAATGGCCATGTGTCCCATCTAAGAGTTTTTCAGTTTTCTCTGCCCTTGGGCATGACCTTCTGACATGGATCTGGCCCACAAGACGCCAAGTGCAAGTTTGATGGCTGGATCTTCTGAGCAAGTTTTTGGGATTCTTTGTTTTTTGTTTTGATAAAGACAACAGAGCTTTCTGTCACCACTCCCATTCTGTCCCTCTCTTTTTTGCCTAAACTTGAGCATAATGCTTGGAGATGGGGCAGCCATTACCATTATGTGGTATACATGCAACTCAATGAAGAAGGCAGAGCAGAAGAAGAGAAAGAGCCCGGGATTCAAGCTCATCACTGAACCACTGAGAGACACTCCTTGATGGCTTACTCACTGCTAACTGGATCTTTTTATTGTTGTAATCAGACTCATTCCCAAATGATATTTAAAATATTTCAACAGGATGCTATCATGAAAAACAGCTCACGAGAAAAAGTCGAGACCTGCATTGTCTAATATGGTAGCCATAAGCTCTATGCGGCTCTTTCAATTTCAATTTAATTTAATCAAAGTTGAAGAAAAGTGAAAGCTCACTAGGCACGCTTCAAGTTTTCAAGAGCCCCCTGTGACTAATCGCCACCATACTGGATGGGGCAGATAGAGACCGTCTATGGTGGTCGAAAGTTCTACCAGATCATGCTAGCTTAGATAAAATCTCAGTGTTAAAAGCTCAACAAAGGAGGGCGCAGTAGTCATAAATACTTGAAACCACGTATGATTCCTAATTATAAATGCTTTTCGAGTTGATTTCTTTCTTTCTTAACAGGAGTCATAGGGTTTGAGAAACAGAATTGCATAAGAGGTTTGTGGGATGATCTGCTTCTCTTGCAAAGGCAGAAGGACTAAAAATAGCACCTCTGCAAAAATAAAAATGACAACTGATCTCCTGAGTACAATGCTCCCTGAACATGGACCGTAAAGACAAGTGTCACAGTGTGACAGTGTGCCCTCCCCATCCTTCCCACCTTGCCAAACACGCTCACGGAGAATTATAGCAAATAGGTGATGCTGAGCTAGGTTGAGGACGTGGTCTCTGGAAAGCTGCATGTCCTGAGGTCAGCGCATCTGGCTTCTCTGTATATATGGAGACCTCCTGAACTCACAGGCAGCAGTCCCTTTAGTTTACACAAACACACTCATCTAAACAAGCCGTATTCTAACAGAGAATGTTCTCAGTTCTTGCTCGAGACGTTGCCAGAAAAAGAAAACAAAAAAATGGAAGCATGGTCAGGAATAGGAGAAGTCGAAGATTTTCTTTTACTGTTGCTTTTGTTTTTGAAGTTTGACCCAAGGAGGGGAAAACTGCCTATCAGAAAGCACAGGCTTGAGACACGGCACCAGGAATTCTTAATGCAATTCTTGAGACATATGCCATGGTGACCTGTGCCAAGATGAAACTGAGTGTTTCCCTCGAAAGAGCAGAGATCTTTGGGTCTGTACAGACCTGAGCAAAATCCTAAATTCTGCTACTCCCTGTCTCTCTGACCTCAGCAAGATGGATGACCTCCATCATTGGCCAAATGAGGATTACATTTTACCCCAATTCCATGTTAGGAAGGTCAAACAAGGCTGCAAATAGAAAGAGCTAGGGCAGGGTTGAAACCCAATCAGAGCCATTAGACAGCTTTCGCTCTGCAAGGCGCTGGAAGAGTCAGATGCCTGGCTGGCACACACGGAAATTGCAACCTTGTGCATCTCTGTGATGGTCAGGTGAGTTACTACCTGTGCTCTAGACTCTGAGAGCAGGGGGCGGTTAAGACTGACAGTCTGAATGATGGTAAGCATGCTTTTAATGATTGCGAGTCATTTTCCTTCTGTCCTCAATTCAGTCTGGGACTGTGGAGTTTGGGGTGAGTTCAAAAAAAGGAGTTCTAGAAATCGTTTGTGGGAATATTAGACCACAATCTCTGGCTTTTACGGAACTGACCTGGTGGTGAAGTGTCTGTTATCACTGAATGTACACGATATGACATACAGAGAACACAAAAGACAATACCTGTAAGGTAATCCAGACATTCTAGCAATTTCTTCTCTCTGGAAAAATCTAAGGCAAAGGTGTCAAATGTATCGTTGAGGTTGATTTCAGGAATTAAGACCTGGGAGGAGGCAGTTGCCATGGAGACTCTGGAATGCAAACAAAACAGTAGTAAAAGAAAAAGAAATATTGTTTCAAAATAATGCTATTTTTATTTGTGTCTTTAAAATAAGTCTCTGACTAGCACAACACAGCAACACAACAGCAAACGAATGCAAGCTTCAAGAAAAGGCAAAGGATTCTGGGAAAACTACAGGCGAGCTCCCCCTTCCTTTTTACTATCGGAAAAAAATTCCCCATGGAGGCGAAAGAATATTCATATTTCATACTGCTGTGTACTTAACAGCCTGGCCCGGGCACATGTAGGCCCAGCGAGGAGCACATAGCTGCAGGCATTTCTTCACACATCTGTCTGGGAAACTGTTTGTTCCTTTCAGACTCAACCCTGCTCCACTTCAAAGTGGAGTCTCCAAAATTTCAAACTGCATAAAAGGCAAAGAGAAGATTAAAAAAGAATGTTTCCAGATATTGGATTAGTTTAATCAATTACTAGCCTCTCTCTAAAATAAACATTAAAAAAGGAGTTCTTGTCTGGCTCATTTTCATTCTCCTTGCATTCATTTTCTTGCGCCATATTCCCAGCAGATGCCCTGGAAAATATTCATGAGCGTTCTCACAAATTGCCCCAATGGACACACCATTCCCCACTCATCACTTAGGGCTTCTAGCTGGAGCTCTCAATTGCAAACTAGGAAGCAAGGTGTTGGTAAGTACCAATCTCTTGCTATTCTGCTAGAAATAGCAGAATATTTTGGTTAATTAAAAAATGCAAGGGTTTCTCTTAAAAACTAGAAAATGATGGCATGATGTCAACTACTTCTGAGCACATCAAACTACGCTAGGTTCTTGTTGATTTGGGCCTTTTGTTGAGTTTGGTGGGCACCACCAAGAACCTACTATGTGTGTTCTGTATAAACTGCCAGGAATTTGAGTCAAGAAATAACTTTGAAATGGTTTAGTTTTAAATGCAGTTACTTCTTTCTGAACAAAGGGCATGGATGCTCATTTCTACAAGGCCACAAAGCTAGTTGGCTACAGCGAGGAGGAGAATTCCAGGTCTGTATTCTTCCACTTAAACGAGAAAGATTTCAATCTGGTTACCCCAGGAGATACAGTTCCTCTTGTATCTCTTAGTGGTTCTGAGAGCTATGGGTTTTATAAATAATATATCGTGGTTATAAAAATTACACCCATGGGTATACAGTCAGATGCTTAACGACAGGGATTTCTTCTGAAAAATACTTTGTTAGGCTATTTCCTCATTGTGCAAAAGTCATAGAGTGTGGTCACACAGACCTGGATGGCAAAGCCTACTACACACCCAGGCCACGTGGCAGAGTTCATTGGGACCAACGTGGTTTGTGTGGCCCACCACTGACTGACACATTGTTAAGTGACAAATGACTGTATCCATACAATGGAATGTTATTTGGTCATAAAAAGGCATGAAGAACTGACACATGCTACAAGGTGGCTGAATTTTGAATGTATTATGTTGACTGAAAGAAAAGAGACACAAAAGGGTATGTATTGTACGATCCATCCCGAAGAGGCGAATCCATAGAGATAGAAAGCCCATTGGTGGTTAGGAGGGGCTTCAGGAAGGGACAATGGACAGTGAGTGCGCAATGGGGTGATGAAAACATCTTGGAACTTGACAGACGTAGTAACTACACAACGCTGTAAACGTCCTAATGCCATTGGATTGTATGTATGAAAATGGTTATTTTTTTTTAACCCCAAGAGAAAAAAATTATACCTGTGAAACACTTGACATTTTCAGAGGTTACATTTTTGATAACTGTTTCTGGTGCATGTTTAGTGTTGTACAGGGAGAGAAGTAGAGAGGCTAATTGCCAGTGTAATGACTGCAGTTATACTGGGAGCCACAGATTCCCAGATAAAGTTTCAAGAGGCAGAAACTCGACAAAGAGAAGTTTCAAGTATTCAGGTTTCAAGGAGAATCTAAATTCACCACCTGACTTTTTCATCAAGAAGCAGTGAGTAACAGAGTTGTGTCATTTTGTTGACTAAAACACCCAAGGGAATTGGACTAATTGTTAGCAACAACAGCTAATTTAGACTGATAGATAATGGGACGGGTATTAGGCCTTCTTCACAGATGGTCAAACTGTACTTAACAAATGCTTTTCCTGGCACCTCCTGGTAGTAGAGCTATGTTTAGGTCAATTGTTTCCAAAGGAACAAGCCACATATCCCTGGGTTCAAGTCCTGGGTCCAGGGGGAAAACCAGTGTGAACAATTAAATAAAAATCAAATCAAATAAAGATGCTTATTCCTCCTTTCTATTCCTGCCTGCCTACTCACCTTTTTTCCTGCCTGTACCTTTCCTTTAAAACAATATTTTTCCTTACGACCTATAAACACAAAAACTTCACCAGACTCAAAGAAGCCCTAGGATTATTCGACAAATATTCCACAAGTGTCTATAAAGTCCTTTAAATATGCCTGGGAGCCCAACCTCTTTGCATCAATGCAGGAAGTTAAAAGAAATAGTATAGTGCCATTTGAACTCCTCAAATAAAAAAATTCAACATGAAGACTTCAATTAATTCCAGTTCATGATGTCTAGTGGGGAGAACTGCACTGAGTTATGAAACAAGCGTCCAACTTTCGATGGCTATTTCTCTGTTGCTCATGTACAACTAAGATTTTGTGCTCAACTGGTTAGAGAAACTTGATTGCTCTGAACAGATCATCTTGCTTTGGCATTCCTCTGGCCAGTTAGCAGAAGCCTCTATTCAGGCTCATCTGAAATATATTTCATCCCCAAGCTTCTCCTGGTTCTGTGGTCCACAAACAAGCAACTACAGTCAGGTGACACTGTTAAAAATGGCCGCCATCTTGATGGTGGGAACTTGGTGGAGTGGGACCTGAAGGGATGAAAGCTTCCTAAGCCTGGGAGGCAAAGACTGATGGCAAGAATCTTTGGAAATTACTACAGCTTTTAACACTTGCATTTTTCTGATAGAAGGAAAGATATTTATCTCTGGCTACAATTTCATATTCTTCATTGTAGTGACAGGTGAGGGGACATCTGCCAAATTCAACAATTTAGACCATGTTTTTCCTTCCCCAAATCCTTATTGCCCATCTTTTGGCCTTTCAGATAAGTTGCCCAAATCCACCAGGGATATTAGTGTTATGTTACTTTCCCAGTTCCCTGCTCTCACTGCTGTGTGTGTGTGTGTGTGTGTGTGTGTGTGTGTGCGCGCGCGTGCGTGTGCGCATGCGCGTGCGCTCACGAACATGTATGTTAAGTTCTTAACATATTGGGGAAAATAAGGATATTGTGTCCCATCTTGATGCTTAACGACATGAGCTACACATTCATAAATCTGTTTCCATTTCTACTTTGATGCCCTTGATCTCCACAACACTGAGTTGCTAGCAACCATGTGGGACCAGTTTTCCAGATGAGCTTCACTGCTCACTGGATTTCTCCTAAATAGTCAAAACTAAGGGGAGGTGCTTTACTCTTGCCCCCATTTGGAACCCCAGGTTCAACACCCTCAACAATGGCACCTGGCAGGGCCTCCCTGGGGCATGTGAGCAGCAACACACCCGACCATGGCGACACCTGTGCAGGCTCACAGCAATAAAACATGGTTCACTGTGGTCAGCTCAGGATTTTGCAAATGCATTTTTTTACCACCCGCGCTTAGAGTCTCAAACCCAGGTCCACAGCTTTCATAGCCTGCGCCTTAGCCCTCTGAGCCACAGAAGGGGCCCCCAAATGTCATGGAATTTTGTTGTCTTAACACCTATATTAGCACTCTGCAGAACACACTTCAGAACCTGTTCATCAGATGCAGTCTAGTTCTTAGAATCAAGTGACATCTCTCCAGTTAACAACTAGAGTTCTTGGCTTTGCATTCTGGGAATGTCTGAAGGATACCTGAACTGCCTGCGGTGATGAGAGGCAGAGAGGTCACCTTGTGGAGTCTGGAACCCTCATAGGAGTTCTGAAAAGTGGATACTACTCTGGGAAAATTTCCCTTTTTTTTAGGGAAAAAAGTAATTATTTTTGTTTATTAAATTGTTATGAATTATAGGTGAATTCAGAGAAATGGAAATGGTGTTCTCTACATGCAAAACAGTGAATAATGAAGAACCAGCAATGTGCAAAAAAAAGAACAAAAACACATAGAATTTGATTCTTCATCTCACTGTTGAGAATGTTCTTTTCTCCATCCTCTTGTTGCAGATAATTTCATTTTAAATTTCTCATACGCAGTAGGCCAATTTTCTTATGCTTGGATTTAGTGAAGAATTTTGCTTATTTAATATAATTTCATAAAGATGCATATACAATCATACCCAAAACCCATGTATTAGTTTACCTTGAGAATCAAGTCTGTTGTATAATCCATTTGAGTTCATTTAGTGAGTGGAAAGGAAGGGAATTAGCGTTTGTAGGTTGTTTACCTCGTGTCAGAAACAGGACCAATATTTTTACCACGTTATTTCACGTTGGCCCTACAACCACGTTAGGGAGGCAGAATCAGCCTGGGTGTATTCACGCCTGTCAGCAGTTCGTTCCGCTGGAGGCCAGCATGGCGAAAACAAGATGGCTGCAGAGCCCGCCTGCTGCGAGCAGAGGAGCAAAGCTTGACTCACAAGTGTTAAGGAGCGACCTCAACACAATGTGTAATGACTAAACAATTAACATACGGCCAAACGCCTGGTTCCAAAGCCATGTGTGTATTCTATACTATAAAGTTTGGGGCTCTCTCCTCTTTGTTTTTTTTTGTTTTGGGTTTGTTTTTTGACATCACCGAATGAAAACTTCTGCAGTTTGACTCAGCTTATGGGCACACATATTCATTAGGTGACTTAACGATGCAGAAAAATCTCATTAGAAAATGCTGTAGGATTAAAAGTTTGTTCTGGGGTTTCCACACTTGTATAGAAGAATAAAGATGCTTTAGAAGTATACAGGAACCAAAGCCCAAGGTAGACAGAGCCCAGCAGGGAGGGGTCAACTGATATATTGAAATATGCAAACACGAACCCCACTAACTCTGTGGAGTCTCTATCGTGCATAAAGCCTGTTCTTAGGAGCTGCAGTCACGTCACTACGGTGACTGTGAGAGCTAACTAGGATAAACCGGATTTTCTAAGTAGAAAATGGCTCATGGAGAAGCCCAAAGAATTGATTAATAAGTGGCATTACTGGGACGTGAACCCAGGTCTCACAACTCCTAGACCTGTGCCCAAACCCAGTGCCCATTTACTCTGTCCCAGCTGCTGGAAAGACAGAAAGGTTCAGGAATTGTCCAAAGAGAACAGAGACTGTCTGAAAGAGAAGGGATGCAGAAACAGAGACTAGCAAATTTTTACAAGCACTGTGTATTCAAACTTGATGGGAGTTTAGACTTCTCATAGGCAGTAGGTCAACTTTCTTATGCCTGGATTTAGTGAACGGTCTTGCTCACCTAACTACACCAAAGTATAGATTAGTGGGGCGTGAGAGCATAGGCTATCACACAGTTCATTTGTGGACGGGGAACTCAGTCACGTGTCTGTTCTTGATGAGATGGATGTGACAGATGGAGCTGAATGGGACCAGGTATGTCCTCTGGGTCTGCAGATGATCACACGTGTTTGTATTGCACCTCACATGCAGGTCGGCCTTCTTTCTGAACGGTCTCTCTTAACCGCCATGGGGTTCCATTCTCTCCCCTCGCTGGGTGAGAACCGATTCATGTTAGACTTGTATTTTGAGGGCTTGCTGAGAACTTCAGCTCATAGTAGCCCCTTCATCTGGGCGGCTCACGATTTATAGCTGGAGAAAAGTGCTCTTGGATCCTGCTGGAAACCATGACCTAAGTGCAGACACTGTCTAGTCGAGTGTCCTGGAGACACTGGAGTATTCGTGCTTTTCGCAGGTTTTAACTTCAGGATGAATGAAAAGTCACTGGAGACAGTCCAGATGAGAGCAGCGAAGACAATTAAGCACTTGGAACTCGGGAGTCATGAGGAAAGAAAGTGGCTTCTCTTTGAATAGGGAGATCATTTTGAGGATATAAAAGAGATGATAACCAGCTGTTACCCTCATCCTTTGGAAGAGATAAGTATCTAACCAGTCGCAGAAGGAAATGTTCTCAAATATAAGAACTACTAACATAATGAAGCTGGTTGGAAATCAGGCCAAAGTTATACAAATTCTGTACACTACACTCATTGAAAGAACAGTGAAGTTTCATCCAGGCAGCTCGGGTGCAGGCCACGTGAAGCCCACGGACCCAGGTTCGAGACCCAGGACTCAGGGGTGGGGTGGGTAATAAATAAAATTAAAAGAAAAAAAGAACAGTGAAAATGAAAATAACAGTGTCTGCCTCTATGCACTCTTTTGAGAATTAGTACTGTGTCCAGCATAAGTCGATATTCAATAATGTTGGTTTCCTTCTCCTTCCTTGATGATGAGGAAGTCTTCCCCTAGGTCGGGGGTTGACAAAGGACAGCAGAGAATCAAATCTAGTTTTATTGGGACACAGCCACGCCCGATCACTTCCTGATTATCAGTGAGGGGTTGCTGTGGAGTTACAGGGTTGGGACAGAGTCCTTCTGTCCTGTGAAGCTGAAAAGAGCTGCTCTTTGGTCGCTGACCGGAGGAGCGTGCAGAGCCTTGCTCTAGGATGAGACCAGCATGAATGCACTGACAGGGGTCTCTAGGGAGGAGCTTCTATTATTGCTTGGGATAAAGGACAGGATGAAGATCAGAAAGAATGAAAGTCAAGTGGCCTTAGGTACTTTTCTTGGTGCTCCTAGAACTACTATTGGGATTAGCATCAGCAAAGGCAGATCATTTTATGCCAACCAAGCACACGCCCAGGCCCTGTCGGAGCTGATCACGTGATATCATTTTATGTTCCCTATCCTAGAGTTAGCGGATTTTTAAAGAAGGAGGTGTGAGGTTAACAGTTTGGTTCTTTCTCGCCCATGTGAGTCAGTCTTGACCTCTTCAGGAGAGGCGAAGCTTCTCAGCCCCATAACAGGTCTAGCAGAGAACACCATCTGGGTGATTTCTTTTTTAAATAAATGAGTTCGAGATAGAAGAGAAGATTCTCTTTTCTGGTTTTACTTTTGTTTTGATTCTTTGTTATCAAGTGCACGGTAAGATCAGGTCTGAGAGTCACAATAAATGCTGTTTTGTGCCATCCTCAGCTCTTTACTCCCTAAAAGCGGACGTGTTTTATTCTTCCTAATGGACGGACTCTTGTTTCAAAGGCCTTGAAGTCCAGGCTGCTACTGAAAGGGCTTTGACATGTCAAAGGGAAGCATCTTTAGCTGGAACAAAGCAATGTAAAGCCTCTATTGTCTTTGGTACTCAGCCTTGAAATTGAAAACAGCAGCAAAGCAAGGACAAGGTCAGCCAATCACACCCCAAACAGAAGAACCTGGCTCCGAGAACGTTCCAGCAAGCCCTGCACTCACCTCTCGGTGATGTTCTTAGCCGTCTGGAGGAAGCGTGCGTGGTCATTCTCCTTCAGAGAGTGTTCTGCTTGGGAGATGAGGGAAGCTGAGCGCTCAATGCACTGTTTGCAGTTTGCAATCTGCTGAGCCAGTTTGCGAAGCCTCATCACCTGCAACAGAAGAGGCAGGGGCCGGTTACCTGGGAGACTCACTTAGTGACAGCGCTTTGGGCCACACCCTTTTGCTATGCGTACTTCACAAAAAGTTCAAGAAGTAGATACAGAGAGACATGGAATTATGGAAGTCTGAGTATGAAGCTCTTGTCTTAGATCCTCTTTGTCTCCTAATTGTTTTATCGTGCTGGTAATTTGTTTTATAAGGAAACACTGAGTTACGAATTGCTTCCCTCTTGATGGAAAAAAGGGGAAAAAAAAAAAAGGTGCTGGCCAGGGGTAAATTACAGAGGTTGATCAGCCCTCTTCCCTGGCCTAGTCCACACAATTACTGGAAGATTGTAGGGAAACCTGGAATTTCCTCTATGTCTGAGTTTCAACTGGACCATCAAGAAAATAAAACATCTCGATTGATGCAAATGTCTGGCTTGAGTAAAAACCATTTTCTAGAAAGTTCTTTGCAGTCCATGTAATAAAATGGTGATGCGAAAACATTGGGTTTTACTACTCCCCACACTATCTAAAACTCATGTGTTAAATGAACAGAAAGGGAGCGTTTTTTCCATTGATTAATATTTTTCCTGTTAAGCAGATGAGAGAAAGCCAAAAAAAGCACAGCTGGGCCATTTCCCCTCCCTGGGAACGTCATTTCCAGGCAGTTTGTGCTTACTTGATAACTAGGAACTATTTTGATAAGTATTTCCCAGTCGGACTAAAAATGCAGGTTTGGTTCCAACCTCCATTCCAGTTCCTGATTCTGTCTTGCTTGAAAACGACCCTCAAGGGTAATTGACCATAACCTCCAGGGCAGGCTAAGATCCGTCCACGGTAACCCACTTGACCGGTGTTTGAAGTTTGCTGGGCGACAAAGCCCTCTGGCTGGAAGCCATGTTAAAATTAGACCGCTAATTGGAACTGCCCCACACCTTGTGCCCCCATCCACACAGCCTGGGACAGGTCTTGGCCAGCTTTATGATCATTCCAGAATGGAAAACAGCCCTAGGTGAAAGGGTAGGGAGGAGGCCGGTTAATCTGTCTTACAGACAAGGCTGGCTGAGGCTCCCTCCAGAATTCCTGCTCACTGCAAGAAATTCCTTCTTTCTCCAAGTCATCATTATCATCCCTGTGGAACTCTAATCGAAGAAAAGGAAGGAAGGAGATGTCAGAACTTGAGGCCTCTGAGGATTGTCCAATTCGGCCCTGTCTCACTACAGCAAACAAAGGAAATTACTGCCAAACTGAGCAGTAGCCGCCACAAGCGTTCAAGCCAAGAGTGAGAAAAAGTTCTGAAAATAAAGACAGAATGAAGTGTCAAAACTCTGGGGCAACCATTATGTGACCTGGAGCCTGGTAAAAGACTTAACTCATTATAATTACAGTGATCATCTGCAGCACATTAGCTGTGTTCATTAGTTGAATAAAATAACACTTGCCTTATATACCAAATAGAATTTAGCTTCAAACATGATTACATCTGGAGACAAAGCTAAGAAAGCCACAGAGTCCAGTTGAAGATAATAGAACCCAGTAAGAAATTGTCAGGAAAGGACACTAACGTATAGTCCCTAGAATCAATCAAGAGAATAAACTATTTAATCGTCCAGAATAAAGAATGCTTTACATTCCATGGCAGAACTGAAAATGTTTAACGCAATTCTAAGAAAAGGAAAATGAGGTAAAAATATTCCTTTAGAAGCACCTCATGTCAAGTACTTCTCCTTGTGATCTGCTGTTACACAGATTAGCACTCTAAGGGTGTATGAACTTCTCTTTTCTTCGGTCATGCCACTGGAAATGAAAAGTGGCATGAAGGGGGAAGGAGAAAGAGCTTTAACTCATGCTGAAATTAAGGCAGGCCAAAATGAGAGCCTTCTTGGAAAATACAGCAATGTTTTACCAAAAACAATTGTCAGGCATCATTTTAATTGTTGCCAGTGTATAATTCCACCGGTGCAGCGGCTCAGAGGTTTCCAAAGCTGGTGCACACAAGAATGACCTGGGGAGATTTTCTTTTAAGAAAAACTGTAGGTGGGGGTGCACCCTGGTGACTGAGACACTGGTGTGCAAACCATGAAAAGCTCAAAGACGCGTTTAGAGGCCAGGGGCTGGGGTGAAAAATCGAAATAAACAAATAAATAAAGATGTTTCTTCCTTCCTCTCTAAAAAAAAAAAAAGAAAAAGAAAGAAAGAAAAACTGTCAGTGTTTGGGTCAACGCTCCAAGATCCTAAGGAAGGTGTCGTAATAGGCAAAAGGGCAGGAATGTGCATTTCAATAAGCAATGAATGTTCTTGGATCTGTGGACCATGACTCTTTAGTATGGGCAGCACTAGCATTTAAAAAGAAAGGGAGGAGAGGAGGGAAGTGGCAGAGAGTAGTCCTCACAGAACGGGCTAGTTAGGTTTTGGAAAACTGTATGTACGTGTGTACGTACGGACGTGCGTGCGTGAGCGCGCAGCCACGCTGGATTTCGTGTTATATATGTATTTCTTACTGCGGGTTATAGTGAAAAAAAGGAAAGCAAATGAAAACACTGCTGGTGTGTGGACTATATCCAGCACTCGACCTGTTTGTGTAAATAATGTTTTACTGACGCACAGTCCTAGCGCTGCTGAGCCCCTGCGACCTTGGAGACGCAATGGGCAAGCCTAAGAGGGTGATTAGCTGGCCCTTTCCGTGACAAGTTTGCTGACTTAAATGATTCTGATGCAATAGCCCTGACGTGTAGCACACGCTCTGAAACACCGCCCTTCACAGAACAGTACTACCCAGCTGGGGGCCAAGCATGAGCAGAAGACTTTTGTTTTTTTCATTAGAAAACACCCTGGTGTATTTTCTTTTAAAAATCTGTTAAGATGAATAAAATTGGGCATTTTAAAAGACGTAGCATTTAAAGTCGCATAAGAAGATCCTCTAAATGCCCGGGTCACTGTAGGGGCACACTCCCCAGTTGACACTTTTTTTCCCCTTCAGGAAATGTGACTTCATATGGTAAGTTCTGGAGGTCGCTCCGTAGCCATCATGGAAATACTTACTGTGTTGGAATTTTAGTGAGGACACAGACTGATTGGTATCAGTGTATTTGCTCTTTATTGTTCCTTACATGTACTTTTAAAAATAGCCCGTTGTTCCTTTAATGGTATTTTGTCTTTCTTTTATGAATGCACCGTTGGTTTAGAAGTGTGGGTCTACTGGGGGTCCTCTGATTGATCTTCTGGGGAGAACTGTGTGTGAAAGTTGTTGGTTTCTGATTGTTTTGGGGGACGTTTCACCAAGGCTGTTTACTTAGCTACGCTGTGATTATGCTTTTCTCTATATATGTAGGATTTGTGCCCCCAAATTGCTATTGACCCAAACTGGGCCTCAAATCACACAGGCATCTGAAAAGACAGTAGCATTTCTGATAGGCCATGGAAAAAGATCAACACTGAGAACAAGTTAACGCTCGTCAGTCTCGGAAATGGGGACTACAGAACAACAGGGCAGAGAAGGCACGTCGGCTGTGGCCGCCTAGCGCAGGTCTGTCTGGAGAGAGCACGCGTTATGTGCTGAATCTGGCATCTGCCATCAGCTTTAACCCCTGCTGCTGCAAAAGCAAGGCCATTCTTTCTCACTGCTCGAGACGCCTCTACTGGTGAAAGTCTAAAGGCTGTGTGCCAGCGGGAATTAGCAGTCTGTGGCGCTGTGTAACAGCATGGCCTGCTCGGCCACCTCCCACTGGGAGGATGTGCGCTGACTTGGTTCCTTCAGGGCCTTGGAATGGGACCAGGGACAGGTGGAGGCAAAGTCACTAGGTTGATGCCATGGACCTTTGTGGTTCCGACACTTCCCCACTTCCAAGTGCTGAGCAGAGGGCCCCACTGTCCCCTCCCTGGATCCGGGGTCCTCGAGCTGCGAAGACTGCAGGAACTCAAGTCCCTCACTGGACCCCAAGTCCACCCATGCCCTGCCTGCCCAGCACCCCCGATTTCCGGAAATCGTCACCCACACCCTATCTTTCTCTGACACCACAGGCCTGGGACAGGGACTCAGTCACTGAATTCCCAGGGTTGGGATCAATCAGTCCTGGGCCAAAGCACTGAAGTAAGAGAAAGCCAGACTGGGTCCTCATCTTTCCAAGCAGCCTTTCCTGTCTAACACTGCCTTCTGAGTGATGGCTGAGTGCAAATGTGCACTTTAAAGGAGTGACTGATTTCAAACATAGTTTCGTTGTTTTTTAAGGAAAGGTACCAGTAGGAATAAAGGTGAGCAGGCAAGCCGGGAGAGGAGGAAGCATATCTATTTATTTTTAGTTGTTCATTGTAGTTGTCTCCCCGGCCCAGGATGTGAACCCATGTCCTTGGGATGTACACAGACCACACTTGGCCACAGGAGTGAGACCTAACCGCTACTCCACCACGGTGTGCCATAAACGCACAATTTTGTTGTGTTTTTTAAGAAAAAGTGCAGGCAGAAATCAAGGTGAGCAGAGGCAGGCAAGCAGAGAAGAGAAAGAAGTATTTTATTTTATTTTTATTTAGTTGCTCACATTAGTTGCTTCCACCTGGACTCAGTACTCGAACCCAGGTGTGTGGCCTGTGCTCCTTTGGAGGAGATTGACCTAACTGCTGCTCCACCAGGGTGCGCCCATAAACATACAGTTTTAAAGTCAATAGGCTCAACTTCCCTGCACACAAGCATCAGTTTACCCAAATCTCAAAGTTTTCATCATTTATCCCTTTGAATAACTTTTTCACACTTTCCCATAAAATTAATTTCTTATGGGATGAGATGGTTTTATTGGCTGTAGTTTTAGAAATTCAAGATATCTTTATACGCTTTGAAGTTGTGGTTTGACTTTCAAAGGAAGAAACAGTTCATCGTTATCTTCTCCCACACCCTCTTCGCATAGCTTGCTCTGTCTTATGGTTCAGAGCTGCCTTCACACACTCTTGGGGGTCCTCGTCCAGGAACCCTCTATTAACTATGCGTTTTCGAGGCTTCTGTTTTGTGCAGGTTTCAGAAGCAGCGCAGAGCCCAGCTCCGACACAACCCAACAACTGATGTCCTACAGACTCCCAGGGCTGAGTTTACTAAAAGCTATGACCCCAGGTAGAGGTTGGCAATAATCTTTTTCAATCCCTTTTAGTGAACCGAGCAGCTTACCCCAGGGCATCAAACAACGAGCCTGACTTCAATCCCTCACACCATCGGGAGCACTTCCAGCCCTTCACCCCAACATTTCAAGAACCAGCTATCCACAGGACTTCAAGGTACAGCTGCTTTGGACTCTTTCAGACCAAATTCCAGTAGCCCATGTCTATCTTCAGCCACAACCGTGGCTTTACAGCTTATTTCCATGGCGATGTTCACCTTGTGTTGGGTCCAGCTATGTCTCTTTGCTTTATTATTTTCCTAAGTTCCTACGTCAGTGACAAGTGTTCACAGTGGAGCATGTGCACCAAAGCATGAATTCGAGGCATCACTTTGGATGGAACTTGGGGACACCCTTCAGTATTTTGATCTAGCACACAAGAGAATCCTCATGGTGAGAACTTGTGCTGTTTAATGTAAAGGAAGGTACGCTGGTCAGGAAGTTTTGTGGTGGAGTATCACGTGCAGTTAAGGGCCCCCAAAGTGGCCCACGCCATGATCCCAGGAATAATTTAATATTACCTTTTATGACAAAGGGGACTGCACATGTGATGAAGTTAAAAATCCTGAGATGGAGAGCATCCTGCATTATCCAGGAGATTCCAATATAATTACAAAGCCCTTATAAGAGAGGCTTTGTCAGAGAAAGATCTAAGGATGGAAACAGAAGCCAGAGTGACATCATGAAGAAACCACAAGCTAAGGAATGCAGGCAGCCTCCAAAAAGCAAGAAATGGACTCTGCCCTGGCGCCTCCAGAAAGAAGCAGCACCGCTGAAACCTTGAATTTAGCCCAGTGAGATGATTTTAGACGTTCAGCCTCCAGAATGTAAGGTAATAACACTGTGTTGTTTTAAGTCAGTAAGTTTGTGGTACTTTGTTATAGTAACGGTTGGAAACTAATATGACGACTGAGAGTTAATCCTTGTGCATGATCATGTACAGACAACAAATTACCTTCCGAGGCATATTGATCATTAATTACAGCTATGTTTCAAGCAACCCTGTATCCGAGAAGCTGGAAGATGTCTGTTGTTAAGAAATGTACACACTTGGTCCATGATGATGGAAGAGGAAATAGATCCTGTAAGGATTCCTGGCTGGCACTCTATGTGGTTCTAAATTGTACAATTTGATAATGTGGGGAAAAGTAGCTTTTCAACACATTTGAGTCAGTTCTTGGCTGGGGAATAATTTAGTGGTAATCTGTTAATTTACTATAGCAGCTTTGAGAACTATTTAATTTGATCACATTACAATTTACGTGTATAAATAATTTTCTTTTTCTGTTTATCAAACGTAATAAGGAAGGAAGAGGAGGATGAAGGAAGGCAGGCAGGCAGGCAGGCAGGCAGAAAGGCAGGAAAGAAGGAAGGAAGGAAAGAAGGAAGGCAAGCAGGAAGGCAGGAAGGAAGGAAGGAAGGAAGGAAAGCAGGAAGGCAGGCAGGAAGGAAGGAAGGAAAGAAGGAAGGAAGGAAAGAAGGAAGGCAAGCAGGAAGGCAGGAAGGAAAGAAGGAAGGAAAGAAGGAAGGCAAGCAGGAAGGCAGGCAGGCAGGCAGGAAGGAAGGAAAGAAAGAAGGAAGGAAAGAAGGAAGGCAAGCAGGAAGGCAGGAAGGAAGGAAGGAAGGAAGGAAGGAAGGAAGGAAGGAAGGAAAGAAGGAAAGAAGGAAGGCAAGCAGGAAGGCAGGAAGGAAAGAAGAAGGAAGGAAGGAAGAAAATGAGCAAACATTTAAAAAAAATTTATGTTTGGTTGTTCCCACAGGCCTTGGACCATAAACCAGGGCCCTTGGGCTTTACATGCTGTTCTGTGCCCCAGCTGCTGGTTTATGGCCTGGAGCCACCAGGACCCGCCATGTTTTTTGACTTATTTAGACAAAGTAATGTAAAACGCTGTACAACATTAGAAGTTCTATTTAAATTTTATAGAAACTAGATAAGAGCACATACATTAACTATTGTAATTGCTGTGTACTATTTAATATTTGCTAATTTGATCTAATTATACGTAGTTCATTAAAGTGTAGCTTTGTGCAATGATAAGAGAAACACAACGTTGCTGGATATTGAATGAATGTTACTCTTTTTACAATATTTACGAAATTATTTTTTGAAGGAGGCAGAGAAATGGGTAAAATAAAATGAGTCATAAGTATGTCAATAAAAATAGCTAATACAAAAATAAAATAAAGTGGATTATAAAGTTACTAATAGTTTCTGAATGAATTTTGAGAAAATAAAAAAGTGGCCATAAAACATAATATACATCTGTAAATTGCTTTTTGAATATAGTTTACTATAAACTATACAAAATTTAAACATCTAAACATTGGAAAATGAGAACTATTAATATATCCACAAAGGAGTTTGTGATCTACTGAAACTATAATAGTTTCACCACCATGAAATCGTATCTCCCAAAATTCCTTCAAGGGCATGGAAAAACACTGCGTAATTTGTCTATAAAAGTCTGATTCACTTGAATATCTAATATTAATTACTGGGATATAGCAGTTAATATGAAACAAATTCTACCTCCATGGAACCCACCTTCTCATAAGGAAGAGACATGAAAACAATGGCTGTAATAGGCCAGGGCTCCTTGCTGGCCCCTGGCATTGGGTATGGAGCAGCCCTTGTATTACCGGTGTGCAAAAGAGACCATGAAAATACAAAGGAAAGGGTGGAGGAAAACAACAGCCAGGCAAGAGGCTTTGAACTACATAGTAAAGATTTGAAACTATAAAAAATATAGAAAAAAGGATATTCGACATTCTCTTAAGCCAACACAGTGCATGGGAGTATGATACTTTCCGCAGGTAGAGAGTATGAAATCTGCCCTAGAAATCATACCTTCCCTTCTTTGATCTTGGTTCCAATAATTTGTCGTCTTTGCTGAATAATTTCAATGAGAAGATCACACTCTTCCATCAATTTGGCTTCTTGACGTGATGCATTAACCTACAGGATAGATAGAATGGTGAGCATTCATTTGGCCTTTATTTTTAGTTAAATGATCTTTTTCATGTAGACTAGAGTCTGTTTTTGTTAAATGCTGAAAAGATATTTAACATGCTAAATATTCTTCCAATTATGCAGGGAGGGAAAATGTAGGACTTACATGCCCACTCCCTCTTGTATCTCTGAAATATATTATTATCCAATGATAGCAGTCTTTTTTTGTTAACTCAAACTCAGTCTCAGAATCTTTCTTAATACAACACGTGCGTGGCTATTACCAATTAGTTGGAGACTGACACTTGAAATATATGTGTACTTCTGTTTTATATTTTGAAAAAGGATAATTTTGGCTTATTAAACATAAAAATAAGTTAAAAAACGAATACTTATTATTCTCTTATGGAGTATGGATTGCTATCAATGTCTTTGGACAACTTTTCCAAAAACAAATAGCAAGGCTATGTCACATTATTTTATTTTGATTTTTACACATTAAAATAAGCTCACATGTAAAGGTTCCCCATTCCTCATATATGTGTCAACACACCCTCCCTTCACCAAATGACCAAGTGTTCTTCACCACTGTCCAGTGGGTTCCACCAGCATTTCTACTCCCCTGCCCACCCTTCCATCCCATTCCTTGTCAGTAACCTCCGTCTTGTTGCACCTGTCAAAGTATATCACATTTATTTAATGTTTCATTTAAATACAGATACAAACTTGGCATTTAATTGCTATAAACACATCAAAGAAGAAAAAGGATGGTAGGAAGGGTTACAGTTAGCTCATTCTTGGCAACGGGGCTTGAAAAACACTCTGCACATGTTACTTCCTGTGTTTCATGACAACTCTGAAATGTGTATTCACAAACAGAGACCCAGAAATCGCAGCTGTGGGGAGGGAGCATGCGTGAGTCTTATGATGGTCACACAGTGCAGGAGATGCTGCTGTGTTACCAAGAATGACAATGGCATTGATTACTCGAGCATATTTCAGGGAGGAGACATGGCCCAGTCATTAGGCCCCTTTGACTAAGGAGTCTTTATTTAACTGGAGTAATTTCATTCTCGATGAATGAGATAGAGTGGAAGTAGGGTCAGGAGTTCAGGATAAAAATCCATTCATGGCTGTTCACAGAGATCATGCCCTGGTTCCACAGGCCAGGATTCTTTGAGTTTTATCCTAGATCATTATAATACACGGAAGACAGTCTACCCAAGACATCTTATTGAGAAGGTAACGGTCCCTGGCTATTTGCAGCAAACCATGTCCTATGTCAGATTAGCACACAGGCATTCAATATTAACTATCTACTAAATGATTAATAAGCAATGAAGCAATTATGAATGCATCGATGGACAAGTACAGAATGTGGAACACAGCCTAATGTTTCCAGAAAGCTAATCACTGGGTTTGATTTCTTTTACCATTATTTGACACGATTATTTCCAGTTCCCCTTGAGGTTTTCCAAATATATTTAGCTATCTCTGGAAATATTTATGTGAAACTCCATTACTCTCAATAAGTTCTTGTCTTTCCTTTGACCTCAACTGAATTGAGGAACTGACTACAACTGAACTGTGCAAGGCTGGGATCACACTGAAAACACGGGCACATTCTGATGCAGAGAGTGCAAGTTCCGGAAAGGAGCTCCCTACACTTGAAAAGCACCCCCTGGAAATGAGCCCTGAGAGCTGTTGCATTAGTACACAATCGAGGTGACTCTAGGACGCAGGTTTCATAGGGGCAGGGATCTTTGACTACACAAATGAGGACTCTGTCCCCAGCTCCTGGTGGCATTCCCGGCACGAAACAGGCCATCGAATCTATTTGCTGGATGAATGGATAGTGAACGTGACCTCGAAAATGTCTCTTCCCAAAAGAAGCAAAGTAAGATGTAATGAAGCAAGTCTCTATTATGATAAACTACAAGTACTCAATACGCAGGCAGTGGATTTCTTGGTTTTCTAGGCCTGTACAGACACATAATTATGTCCTAAGGGTTTGCGGAGGTAGCGTATTGGGTAGCTGTTTTTAAGAAAAGGTGCAGGCAGGAATGAAGGTGAGCAGGCAGGCAGGAAGAGAGAAGAGGAAGAAGCATTTTATGTTGTTAATTTTTATTTTAGTTCTTCATCTTGGTGGTTCTCCACAGCCCTGGGATGTGAACCTGGGTCCCTGGGATGTATGTGGACTGCACTCGGCAGGAGGTGGCAGACCTAACCATTATTTCACCAGGGCGCATCAGCATTGATATTTTTTTTCTACAATCTTATTGAAATATCATAACATTAATCTATTTCAAATGTTCATTTTTGAAGTTCTTCATGTATTCAGGGTTGTGTAATAAATATAACAATGTAACTTAAGCGCATTTTCAACATCACCCAAAGAAATCCCATATCCATTTGTCGTATCTCCACAGCCTCACTCTCCAACCCCCTTCAGGCCCCGGGAACCACTAATCTATGTTCTGTCTCTTTATGGATTTGCCTGTTATGGAGACTTCACATAAATGGAATCAAACAATATGTGATTCATTCTGTCTGGCGTTTTCACTTAGCATAATGTTTTCAAGATGATTTCAAGTCATAATCTGCCAGTACTTCATGATTTTTTATGTCAAATAATATTCCATCCTAAGAATATACCATATTGTGTGTATTCATTATTTAGCAGGTAGGTATTTGGGTCGTTTCTGTTTTTGGAAACTATAAATACTATTGTTATGAATATGCAGGTAGACATTTTTGAGCACACCTATGTGTTCATTCTGCTTGTGTATAGAGTGGAATCGTTGAACCACAATCTACTATGTTTAACTTTTGAGTAATCATCAAACGGTTTTCCAAGGTGGCTTCATCATTTTCTGTTCCAATGAGAAGTATATAAGACTTCCAGTTTCTTCATATCCTTGTCAACTGTTGGTATTTTCTTTTTTGTTTTATTCACACTGGGTGTGAATTGGCATCTCATTGTAGGTTAAAAGAAATTGTTTAAAATTGAAGTAACATGGGTTTATAACACTATGTAAGTTCTAGGTGAGGGGGTTTGGGGTTGGGGTGAAACAAAGGGGGTCATTGTGGTTTTGATTTGTATTTACCTGGTGGCTAATCATCTTGAGCATCTTTTCATGTGTTTATTGGCTATTTGGGTATCGAGTTTATTCAGCTCCTGTGCTCATTTTGTAACTGGTCATTTACCTTCTAATTACTGAATTGTATGGCTTCTTTGTATATTCTGAATACCAGTCCCTTATCAGTTATGAGATTTGCAAATATTTCCTCTCATTCTAAGGGTCGTTTTTTCCACTTTCTTGGTGGTGTTCTTTAAAGCACACATGCTTTGGTGGAATCCAATATATCTGTCTATTGTCACTTGTGCTTTTGGTGTCAGAGCTAAGCAAGCTAATTCCAAGTCATGAAAATTTGCCTATTTTCCTCTACAAGTTCTATTTCCTATCTCTGAGCTATTTTGAATTAAGTTTTGTGTAAGGTATGAAGTAGGGGTCCAACTTCATTCTTTTGCTTCTGGATACCCATTTGTCTAAGCATCACTTGTTGAAAAGATTGTCCTTTTTGGCATTGGAAAAAAAAGCATCTTAGCACATTTATCAAGAGCAATTGATCATACTGTGAGGTTGTCAGGTTTTAATGTTGTCACTAACAGGTTCTGTGCCTAAATAGATTCTGCCTTTGACTAAACCTGATGAGACCCCACTACTAATTTTAGAGTCAGTACCATAAAATGTGGTGTGGAATACCAGTTTCACTCACATGATGATGTTAGGTTAAGTCAAGGATTATCTCCATTTCTAAGTTTTCCTAGTTTGTAAAATGAGGTGAATAATATCTACTTTCTCCACCATGTGGAATGATCGTGGTGAATACATGGGATAGTATATGAGTAACTAAAATTATGAAGCCATTGACAAATAGGAGGTAGAATTGTTTACATTGAGAAGCAGTTTTCTTATTATACTATGATCTAATTTGGACTCCATTTCACTCTCAAAACCACAGGGATTTGAAGTTACTTTATGGCAGGAAAAGTGTCTTCATAACATGGAATTCAATTTATTCCAAATTCTGACTATTCAATATTTAGGATGGATAGGTTTATTTTTTTAAGAGTGACCTGAAATCTATTTTATTGAGCCAAATATGTTTTGAGAAAGCTGACACCACAACCATCATTGCTCCTAAATATAAATTCCCAGAAATTTGGGAACAGGATCTGTTCATTTTAGGCCAAGTATTTTCCTTAGATCTTTCCAGTAACAGAGTAGACTCTCCTTTGAAATCAGGAAAGTTGAATCTCTTTTTCTACTTTGATGAAGCTTCCATATTTTTTAACTCTAGTATTCTTTTTATTCCAAAAGATACAATAAAACAAGTTGAATGCTACCCTGTATTTCTAAAATGCTTCCACTAAAAAGAAATTTTCAGCAGTTTTGCTGCTTCTCATGCCAGGTAAAAAGAGTTAATGATTGGATTGCACTTCATTTCTGATATGGCGGTAGGAAGAGCAGGATGGGAAGGAAGGAAGTTACAAAAGTAAGACACAAAGGAACGGAGTCTTGCCTGTGGGGAGCAGCCAATCCACTCTCTCCTCTCCTTGGGGTCATCTTGCTACACCTCTTTGACAGACTATGATGTTCTGATTCTTTACAGCCCAATGAAAGAGAAATTAGAAAGTTGAGTATTGAGTGGGTGTAGAGGCTAACTTTCAAGCTTTGTCCTCTTAGCCCCAAGATCTCATTCTGTACTGAGGGCCCCAAGTCCACATTGATACTCCCATTTGACACCAGTAATCAATCAATCGGAGTCCCATCTATGTGGTCACTGGGTGGATAGCTTCTCTGTCTTTTCTAGAAATGCAGTTACAGGTACTCAGCCCCCAGATTAGCTAATGATAACAGAACTGGGTTAGCTATTTTCTCCAGAGCACTGGGTTAGCAATAGCCAGTAAAAAGTCCCCTGCCAAGTTTTATGGTATCATAGTGTTACAGTATTTCACAGAAGGGGTGGAGTGAAACAGGCAGTTTATGATTTTGTTCTTGTCAAATATGTCTAAACATTAAAGGGGTTTAATTACATACACATTAAAAATAGGACTATGTATCTGTGAAGCTTTCCTAACAGTCTGTAAACAGTTTCTAAGTATTTCTGAAAACTTGCTCTTTTAATTTGACTTGTACTCAACTGCAAAATGAGATGTTCGGTGCAGAGTATAAACATCCTTAGGTTTCAGACACATGTGGCCTGAAAAACTTTAGAAATATTTTATGGAACTCTCAGAAGGAAACATCAAGCGGGGAACATACCTTGCCACGTCTCACAAGTGAAGTTGGACTGATACACAATGTAGAAATGCCCATTTTCTCATTGGGGTTGGGGGTGGGTTTGTTGAAATGCATTAGCCTAGAGTTTCAGAATAAAACCTCTTAAGCTCTCTAATGAAAAGGACACACTAACTTGGTAAGTCCCTTCCAATTTACACACAAGTGCAAACACCAACATGACTTTAGGACAGCAAGACCCTGATTGTATTGGAGAAAGGAAATTTTACTCTAGGATATTGAGGAAAAGGAGTCTCTAGCTGAATACAATTCTAGAGGCCACCATTCCCTTTGAATCCCATGAGAATGGTGCCCTCCTGAGCTATGCAAGTCAGACATCCCCTACCACACTGGTCCATTGTCAGCACATTCTGGAAATTGTACTATCAACCTGTGACCCCTTAGGCCTAAGACTCTAAAACCTTGCTATCATTAAAACCACTGCCAACGAGATGGTGGGGCGGGGGTGAGGGGTGAGTTGAAAATAGAAACGTCTACTTTACAGATTCACCTAGAATTGGTCCTCATGGCAAAAGCAATTTGTACTGAGGTGGAAATGAAAGTACCTTCAGAAAGGTTAAAACGCTCTCTTACCTGATGATGTGATTGCTGACACACAACACTTTTCTCGATTACTAAGAATATGTCATTTGAGTCTGTATTCGGAGCTTAGAGGGTTTGGGTTCTCGTTTGAATAACATGATTACTTGGTAACAGTGTATGTTATAATGTCCATAACAATCTCACCTTACTCAGAAAGAACCAGTGGAGGAGTTCATTCCCATCTCCCCACGGCTGGAGCAGGTGAAACAGACATGAGCTGCAGATAAGCTGATCACCTGGCCAGGGAGACGAAGGTTCGGGAAATGTATGCAAGCTGGCTCTGGGCACACCTGGACTGCTGACCAGGGCCAGGTGCGAAGAGAAACATGAGGCTCTGAGGATGCTTTGGGTTTTATTGCCAAAGGCAGCTGTGATGAACATTCCAGACCCTGGGGCAGAAGTTAGAGCTGCCAGAGGAACAATGAAAGGGGCTTTAAGTCTTGAGTTTGTATATAAAACTGTGCCAAGGAGAACTGAGTAAGAGCAGACTATTACTGCAATTCATCTACTATGTTGATATGTAATCTTCACCCTGAAACTCTCTCACACCGAAGTCAAACATGTGTGATCCCCAGCTCAAGAAGATGAGAGCGGGAAGAACAGCAAAGACTTTTGGAGGAGAAACTAGAATACAGGACAGCATATGTGAATGTTTTTGTTAATTTAATACTTAGAATTTTTTGATAAAACCTTTTAAAACCCCAAGCAAAGCTTTGTAGAAAAATAAAAGATGGAAACCTCGCATCAAGTGCATTTGGTGAGAAGTAACAGCAGTGGTAGCGTGGATAGAAGTTACATGAAACCCAGAACTTAGCATGGAGACCAATCCTCCATATTGATTAACTATCCATCTGGGATTTTGCTATGTTTCTGTTATGGAATTAAAAAGCATCTCTTAGGAACCCCACAATAAATCCTCGTTCCTTGTACTTTCGATGATTATGACGCTTGAATGTTGGGTAAGGCAGCCAGATGCCATTAAAAATGGCAACCCACTGTGGGGAGCTGGGCAATAAAAGTCTCCTGATAAACAAACCACAACTGTTACAGCACAATAAAACCATCCAGCAAAAAAATGCCAGCACTAATGCCTAAAATTTTGGAATTCTGCATGAAGGAATTTTACTCCCAAGAGAAGCACCTACAACATCCAAGATATTCCTGTAGTTAAGTTCACAGTAAAGCAAAATCAAACAAATAACTCAGAGAGTGCAAGGGCTAGAGTTCAGAATGCAGAGTCCAGAGGAATTCTTTCTGGAATTAAATGCCAGGTCTGTCTTACTTATTTGTTGCCTACTCTTGGGTATTTACTAAACCATTCATCCCCCAACTTCCTCATCTGCAGAATGAAGAAAATGCCAACTCTTACCCGGTAGACCAGGTGTTCCCCCAGGGGACACTGGCAATGGCCGGACACATTTCTGGCTGTCACAGCTTGGGGGAAGGGGAGATGCTCTGGGCATCTGGTGGGTGCAGGCCGGAGATGCTGCTAACTGTCCAACAATGCACAGGATAGCCCCCATCACAACAGAGTATTACCAGCCCTAAATGTCAGACTGGGGTGAGACCTAAATGAGTTAGTAGATGGAAAGTCATTGAAAACTACTTGGTACATAATAATTACTCAACAAATGTTAACTATCACTACTGTTAAACTCTTTATCTGGAATGCTCATAAGAGAATCAAAACTACAATTCCTGGGATCAAGCAGCCACTGCTAATAACCTAGGGACACTCTAGCATGAATCCAAACTTTCATCCCTCTACATCTTTCCCCGAAACTCTAGCTTTGGAAGCTATAACATGAAGACTAACTCCAACTGGACAATAGGTGATCAAAAGGGCAAGGCTGTGTTCCAATAAAAGTTTATTTCCAAAAACAGGTGCCAAATCTGATTTGGCCCAAGGGTCATAGTTTGCCAACCTCTGGCACAGAGGAAAAGATCCTGGACTTTGTAGTTACGGAGCTGCAGGTGTGGCCAAAATGTGCTGACTTTCTCTGAGACTGCTTCTTCATTTGTATATGTCAATGAAAAGATCTATAAACTATCTAGCACATGAAAGGAGCTTGATACATGGGTTTTCTTCCTTCAAGACACAAATAGGTTGCAGTTACCGAATTGATGGGATATCATTTGGAAAATGGAAATATACTTGCTGTGTAGTTGGTACTTTTCCTGAGATGTCCTGCCAACCTCTGTCACAGTTATAATACAGGTTGAATGCAGGAGGACCCAGGGTATTTTCTCAGAAGACACTTAACTGATTTCAATTTGAACATTTGGGCATGAATGCCACACACTTTTCTTTTTGTGTTTAATGGCAATCCTGTCCAGAGTGATTCCAAAATGAAGGAGACTGGAAGGTGTTGCTCATAATTCATTCAAAAACAATAAACTCCTCCCTTCCTTTCTCTTGTTAATTACAGGCTTTATAAAACACACCCTTCCGTTTGGGCTGGGCACTCAGATTGAAAAAAAAAAAAGATCTATTAACCTGTCATGGCCACTTGTCTCTATTATATTCTTCATAAAGTGTCTGGACAGTGGTACTTTCTAGTAAGTAATTTTCAACAAATGTATTTGGCAAAAAGAAGCCTTTAGACATTGTGGGCAGAAACTAAAAAGTGACTTAGCGATGAGGACACGTTAATTGAGTACCAGGGAGAATGGAGGTGAAATGTTTGAGGGAAGGGAAGGAAGTCATTTCTAATGGAAAGAGGAAGCTTCTATCCCATGACCTCCATTACTCATTTTCAATCTTACCTGTCATTTCTCATTACATGGCATTCTTTCTCATTGTTGTGTCATGATTCCTGAATAGTGGTACACTGGAAAAATACAAATCGGACTCTCACTCAGGTTGAGTTTCTCCAGTATCGATGCCATCTGCTTCCCTTTAAAGTGGTGGAGACGGAGGATTGGTTCCCAGCTCTTAGGTACTCCTTACAGTCAGGGAGATGTATTTGATTATATCTCGGATAAGACTTGATCTTGGGAAGTACGGCTGGAAAATGTTAGGTTTTGTTCTGTTTTTCCGATGCATCCCCAAGTAATTCCCCTCTTGCCTGGTTGTTGGAAATCTAGAATCCCAGTAGAAGCTGGTGAGTTGATTTTTGTAAGGAAAGGTGCAGGCAGGAATGAAGGTAAGTAGGCAGGCAGGAGGAGAGAGGAGGAAGAAACACTATCTATTTAGTTGTTCATCTTGGTTGTTCCCCCACAAGGTCCAGGACACGAACCTGGGCCCTTGGGATGTATGTGGACTATGCCTGGTGGACTTAACCACTATGCCCCCCAGGGTGCACCAAGTAGATTGAATTTTAAACATCTTTGATGTCCAGTGTTTACTATTCACTCTTTTGTGAATCTGGGGC
>RJWH01004723.1:0-97980 GCA_004363575.1 Solenodon paradoxus | reverse complement strand
AAATGATATGTGTCAATGCTAATAAAGTAGAAACTACTCTGAACACCAAATTCCCCACACCAAAAGGAACAGTTTCCAAAGATTCCATGCTATCAGACCTTAGAAGACGGGACCTTAGTTAGTCAAAGTTTCAACTGGAGAGGGGGAAGTACAGCCAGGCCCAAGACCAACCCTCTGATGTGCCCCTTGCTTCAGATAAATTGACTTCCAAGTCTACCAATTCATGCTCAGGGTGTCTCTGGTAGGGGCATGGGAGCTTCTCAGGTGCTGCACGTCCACTTTGAAGAGAGTAGGATCGGCATGAAGCAGCAGGAGACCTTGGTCTCTAAGTATGACATAAGGAAGTGTCAGGATAAAAATGTCCCATCATATGCAAAGAGAGGTGACTTCAAAGCAGGAGAATATGGAAGTAAGTGTTCTGAAGTAGGGACCTCTAAAGCCCAAAAGAAGAGTAATTCTCTTGAAGATAGAAGATTAGAAGACACTTCCCCATCTCTGTCACAGAATGAACAGGTTTCCCCTAAAACTTGTCTCAGAAAAAAGATGAGGCAATTTTTAAAGTTGATTGATTTCAAGAGAAAAAACATAGGGCAGGAAAGTTCCCTGTAAAAATTTAAGTTCACATTAACCTTTGGGGAGCACCAAGACTCACTTGAAAGGGTAACTATCTTTGTAAACCATGAGTCTCCTGAAGGTCTTGAGCTCATGACAGCCATTGGGAAGATCTTAGAGGAGAAACTGGTATGTAAGTGTGAACCCAAGACCTTGGAGCTAAATCGGCAGGAGGAACTTCAGTCCCAGGTAAAGCTCAATAAAGGTCATCTCTCCAGTGATGGGGCTTATGCTTGCTGTGAGTACAGCAAGGGGAATAGACAAGTCCAAGTCCAGCAGAGCAGAATCCACCTCAGCTGAAGAGAGTTGTATTAAAAACATTAGACAGGCCAGAGATAGGAGCTGACATCTCCTGAAAATCATGACATTCAAGGGCAAGGTATTATGCCAAAGTCAACTGCCTTCCCCACGCTCCATGGAGCCTATAGCCAGTCTCAGCCCCACCTACATGTATCGTGTCTCTTTGGTCACTCTCATCCCTAATGACAGCACTGTGTTAAAAGATATGACTTCTATTAAAACAGAAAACACTTCTTC
Organism: Solenodon paradoxus; assembly: GCA_004363575.1. NCBI lineage: Eukaryota > Metazoa > Chordata > Mammalia > Eulipotyphla > Solenodontidae > Solenodon > Solenodon paradoxus. Next base: position 96,831 of record RJWH01004723.1, on the reverse strand, counting down.
AGCAATTCCAGGAGAAAATATTTCCCTGAGAATGCCCCACATTTTTTATGACAACATATCCTGTGATGAGAACACTATCTAAAACAATCAAGATTGATCTTCCTCAATAAATGTTTCTTTTAAGAGAGAGTGGTATTTTCTGTGTACTGTACAGGGGTGTGGGCTTTGGGTATCCCAGACTGTGCACAGGGAAAGGAAGGAGTTCAGTTCTCACTGATTTCCTCTTGCTTTTAAGAAGTGATGAGGTCCCTTGTGGGAAGCCTGACAATGGCCTTAGTTTGATCCTGGCATCTTTTATTCTGCCCTGTGCAGATGTTCCGTATTTAAAATTACTTTTTGAAATAGAAAGTACATAAAATTTACTCTAAAAGCTTTCAGATCATTTCAAAGTGAGAAAACAAAGTCCAAAATGTGGCCTAAATTGTCTTGTTGTCTGCTTCCTTACTATGTACAACTATAAGGTGGGATTAAGTTAGTCTGACATAATGCAGCCCCAAATTCCCCTTGTTGTCTCCAGAAAGTTTTGGAATTGGAAGTGTTGGGTGTGTTTAGGCCCCGAGGTTATGGTGGAAAGAAACCTTCCTCTTGGATCTCTTGGTGATAATGTCACCTGCTCCCGAGAACCTTTCTCCATGAAGTTTGAGGTGATGTTAGCCACTGTCTAGCTTGTGAAAAACGGATATGAATGAAGATGGATAGCAGTTCACGCTTCCCGTTCCCTGGCTCCTTATTGGAGCTCTGACAAGGATCAAACACATAAATATTTTCTGAAAACAGTGGCTTACTTTCACTTGGAAAAGTTGATTACAGAGTACCTCACAAGTAGGTGGTCATTGAGTGGACTGTATACACATGGGTTTTGCTATTATGGATACTGTGTTGGGATTGGGAGATTCTAGGATCTGTGTGAATGCTGCTGAAAAATATGGCATGTGTAGGGTGTTAATCTGTCTGGAAATCACATTCTTGGCTCCACACTGAGGTCTCCTTGGTTTCAAAAGCCACTGGAAAAATGGAAAGAGCTGCTGTGCAGAGTTCATAGAATATTGAACTTGATAGTATTATTGCCAGATCAAGAGATCACTTGGCCATCACTTGTAGCAACTGTTACCTGTTAGCTACTTAGAATATGGGGGAAAAGGAATATAGAGAATATAGAGAATAAGGAAAATATAAGAGTAGGAAGGGAAAAACAAAAGAGAAGGGAAAGAATGACTCCATCATCCCTAGTCATGACCCCATACTAGCCATCCAGTTCACCCAATGCTACTGTACCTAGGCCTCACCTTCTGGAAGCTAATAAGGGATTCGCAGAACAAAACAAGGTTTCCCTCGATTGCCTCCCTTAATCTTCTCAAGCTGGGATCTGTTCTTGCTTTCCAACACAGAACACTTTTCACACAGTGAATATTTGACTTCATTATTTACCTTCCCAGAGGACTCAGACTTTTATCTACTTCATAACAGCATTGTGTGTCTGACTCAAAAACCTCCGTGTCAGTTGGTTTTCTAACAGTTTTCTATGCCGAGGCCCCACCCATTGTGCTCTGGGGGCGGGGTCGCATCAAGGGGCGGGGGAGTGAGAGGCTGCTGTTGGGCATCTTAATGGCAGCGCATCTGATGTCTTACCTCACGCTTCTAGCTCCTATGTCCCTTAGCTACTGCAAGACAGAAGATGAGATTGAGTTTCGCGAAGGTTTCTGGAAGCTCCAGTGATCTTCCCCGGACCTGCTTGAAGGATCCCAACCTCCATCGTTCGTCATTTCTGTTCCTGCTAGCCAGTCCTTCAATCCCATCAGCCACCTACCCACATCCCCTCACAGGAGTCTGTGACTGCAGAAGACACTCAGATGCCTGGAAACAGGTATGTGCCTGCGGTATTTCCTCCACCTTTCCCTTGGATACTCGACCTAACTCCATGGAGGTGATCATAGTAACATATACAGTAATATTAACCACGATTAAGGCTTCACCTTGCACTGGTTTTATGACCTTACATAAGAAATCTGTTTCGTCTGTTATATCCAAAGATACTAATATTTACTAATGGAGTTGGCTCTGAGATTCGGAAGGAGCAAAAGTGTTAAATAGTGCTAAGGGCATATGTTAAGGAATGCGGGTGGGAATGGGGGTGCGGGGTTGGGAGCTGATGCAGTTACCACTTGGGCCTGCCAGTCTCCAGAGAGTCCCGGGCCTTGGAAGTATCTGCACTGATTGGTGTAGTTAGACATTATGGCACCAGGCCATACACTAAATTAAGGAGTCATCATTTCTGATTCTCTGCAGGGCTTCTGACTAGGAGGATGCACTAAGAAGTCAACGAGGGTTTTAAATCCTGCTGGGACCCAGTCTAGTAGGAAGAATTGATGGAAACCCTAGATGAAGTTCTGTTTAGGAAGGCCCTGACCTCAGTGGACCAAGGGCAGAAGCAGAACCATTTGTCACCACTTGTAAGATCCAGGACTGCAGGTTTGTGAGATTCTTCAGTAGTCAGGTCTTCAGGCTTTCTTTTTCTTTCTTTCTTTTTAAAATAGAAATATCATTGGTTTATAACAGGTTTCAGGTGTAGAGACTTATATACCCACAGCTCTATTTACTGCATTTTGCTGGTCACCAAAAGGCTAATTTTCATCCATCGTCATACAACAGACTACACAATTTACTAGTTCTCCTAAACCTTCCCTTCTGGTAACATTTTATTCTTGTAGTCTAAAAGTTTGCTTTTGTGTTGTTAGTTTATTTGTTTTATCTACGACATACGAGTGAAGTCATATGGTGATGCCCTTTCTAATTTTACCTATGTTGTTGCAAATGGCAGGATTTTGTCTTTTTTTTTTTTTTTTTGATAGCTGAATATTATTTAATTGTGTCTCTTCTTTATCCACTTGTCTTGATGAGAACTTCCTTTCCATATCTTGGCTATTGAGAATAATGCTAGGATGAACACTGGGGTGCATTTCTCTTTCTCTCTCCAAGGAAGGAAGGCAACAATAGGAAAGCAGGGAGAGGAGAAAGAAACATTTTATTTATTGTTCACTTTCTTTCCCCAGTTCTTGGTTCCTGAATTGGGCTGTATGTGGACTGCACCACAGGCATTGGCTTAATCCATGAGCCACAAGGGCACATATAGTTCTTTGGATTAGTGTTTTTCTATTCTTCAGATAAATACTTAAAATTGGGATGGCTGGATCATATGACATTTCTATTATTAATTTTTTGAGGAATCTCTATACTGTTTCCTATATTACCTACACCAATATATATCCTACTAACAATGTACAGAGTTCCCTTTCTCCACATCTTCAACAATACTTGTTTTTTCTCGTTGATGTGAGGTGATGTCTCATTTGTTGTTTTGGTTGTATTTCTCCTAACAGTCAAAGATGCTGAACATTTTTTCATGTGCCCATTGATCATCTGTTTGCCTTCTTTGGAAAGGTGTCTATTCAGATCGTCTGTTCTTTTTTTATACTGGTTGTTTCTTAAAATTTTTTGTTGTTGCTTAATTTCATGAGTTCTAAATAAATTTTGGATATTAACTCCTTATCTGATAAATGATTCGCAAATTTATTTTTCTACTCAGTAGGCTGCCTTTTGATTTAATCATGGTTTCTTTTGCTGTGTAGAAGTCTTAAATTCAATATAGTCTCCTTTATTTATTTAGCTTTTGTTTTCCTTGTCATTGACTATACACCCAAAAATATATTACTATGGTCGATGTTGAATTTGTCATCTGTTTTTTCTTCTATATTTTCAGGTCTTAATATTTAAGTCTTCAGCCTATCTTGAGTTAATTTTTGTGCGTTGTGTAAGATTGTGGTCTTATTTTGCTTATTCTTTTTTCCAACACTATGAAGAAACTTTTCTAATACCAATTCATGCTCTTAGCTCCTTTGTCCTAAATTACTTGTCCATATATGTGTAGATTTATTTCTGGAATCACAATTCTGTTTGATTGGTCTGGGTGACTGCTTTTAGTCCAGCACTGTGGATTTACTATAGTTTGAAGTTGGGAACATGTTACCTTCATTTTTGTTCGTCTTTTTCAGGATTATTTTGGTGATTCAGTATCTTTTGTAGTTCTAAATACATTGTTCAATTTATCAATTTTACTTCTGTGAACATGCAGTTGGAATTTCAGTAGGGATTGCAATTAATCTATACATTGCTTTAGGTTAAATGAGTATTTTTAGCAATTTAGTTCTAAGGTTTTTTATTCATTTTGGTGCAACGTTAAATGGAATTGTTTTCTTAATTTCATTGTTTGAATCTAGAGAAGCAACATATTTTTGTATATTGGTTATAGCTTGCACTTTACCATATTTATTATTTCTAATATTTTTTTCATTGGGTCTGTAGGGTTTTCTATGTATAAAATCTTATTATTTGAAGGTAGAGTAGTTTTATTTCTTCCTTGTTCTATTTGGATTCCTTTTGTTTCTTTTGGTTGTCTAATTGTTCTGACTAGATCTTCTAATATTATGTTGAATAGTAGTGGTGTCTTATTCCTATTTTTAGGGGAAAAACTTTCAGTTTTTCACCATTGAATGTGATATTGATTGTGGCTTATCATTTATGACCCTTAGGATGTCGATATATTCTTTTCTATGCCTATTTTATTGAGAATTTAAAAAATCATAAATGGGTGTTGAATCTTGTTAAAAAGCTTTTTCTACCTTTGTTGGGTTGATCATATGATTTTTTGTTCTTCATTTTGTTGATGTGGTATATCAGATTGATTTCTCTGTGTATCTTGAATTATCCTTGCATCCTTGGAATAAATCCCACTTGATTATAATGTATGATCTTTTTAATGTGTTGTTGAATTTGATTCGCTAAAATGTTATTGAGGATTTTCGCTTTTATGTTATTCAGAGATATTGGTCTATAGTTATCCTTTGTTGTGATGTCTGTCTGGTTTTGGAATCAATGTAATGTTGGCTTCATAAAATGAGTTAGGATGTTTTCCCTTTCCTTCAGTTTTATTGAACTGGTTATGAAGGATGTCTATCAGGCCTTTCTTTAAAGCTTGGTAGAATTCACCGCTGAAACTGTCTAGTCCTGGGCTTTTATTTTTTAGAAATTTTTGATTATGGTTTCAATTTTCTTACTGGTTACCTGGCTTATTTAGATTTTCTATTTCTTCCTGATTCAGTCTGGGTAGGTTGTGTAATTCTAAGAATTTCTCCATTTTCACAGAAGATGAATAAAACCAAGAGCTGATTTTTAAAAAAGGTAAATAAAATTGAAAAAACCATTAGCAAGACTCTCTAAGAAAAAGAGAGAGAATTCTAATAAGAAAAATCTACATGTTGGTTTTTTTTTTATGGTAGAAAAATCTTAGGTAACTGCCTTCAGCTCCAGGTATTGATACATTCATGCATACTGTGCGTCCAGTTTCCACATGAATTAGGAACCACCACTGTGTTTATCATACAAGTGGATGAGAATCCTTTCTGTGACTGTTTTCTCTATCAGAAAGTATATTTAGTGAATTTCAAAGATATAGAAAAGTAGAACAAAGAGCCTCAGAATTCTATCTTCAAAACAATCAGTTAATTTTTGATCCTTTTCCAGATTTTACTGTGCCTAATTTTCACATTCCTTAAGTATGTGTACTGTAATAGAAAACTCACACTTTCTTTTTATTATTATACACATTTTTGTTATTGCAAAATTTCATAAATAACAGAACATTCAATTAAATGACATGTATTAAATTGTACTTTTTGTTGACATTTGGGTAGTTTGTAATTTTTTTGAAATTTTTAATATTTTGTCTGTCATGTTTGATAATTACCCTTGCTTATAAACTATCCTATTCCAAATATTGTAAAACTTTTCCCAAATGTCTGATTAACTCAGGATTCTGAACTGAATACTTTTCTCATTCTCCATTTTCCTAACATGAGTTATTTATTCATGTGGTTAATTATTTCAGCACTAGATTCTTCTCTGAGTTTCAAGTCAGTGAAACTAGTTGCTTGCTAAACATTATTAATGTGCAATCATCCACATTTATCCATTGCCTTCCACTGCTCCCAACACTCTCTTTGTCTTCTATTTCCAGTATCAATTAATAGCACATGCACACCTAAGCAAGCAACCAAAGAGCCATTCTATATTCCTCCCTCTTCATTTTTTGATAACTAGCCAGCCACTACATGGATGAAATGGAAAAATATGCTATGTAGAGAAATTCTAGAGTTCTCACAGACAATTACATTTCCTTCAAGTATATTGTAAGATTCTTCAGGTCACCAACTGTATTTTTGTAAACAGTTTTAAATTATAGTAGTAGTATATGTCACATTCTCTGAATCAAAATTACGACATCTCATTTAAGTTAAATACCCCATTCTAAAACAAAAATAATGGCTTCATCCCACATCAAAATTTCAATTTATTTGATTATTATTATTTATATCAGTATAAACTCTTGATTTTTTACTTGATTCAATTCAGTCTACTATACCAATATTTATTTTGGTGCTCAAATCATCATTAACTTAGCTCATTTCTTAAATCTGAATTTTGTGTTCTTTTGATTTATTTCTGTCACTTCTGACTTTCTGATACAAAAAGATGTTTCAGGCTCATCACATACTTTTTCCCTGCATCAGCCCTGACTTCAGCCTTTTCTCCAAGAATGAAGAATGGTATTTAGAAGTCTAGGTCAGAGTGCTAGATTATTCTTAGGACTTCTACTGCTTTTTGGCCTTCTGGACAGAAATATGAAATGTGATATCTTTTCCAGTTAGTAGGTTGCCTTTTGCTGTGAAGAAGATTTTTAGTCTGATGTAGTCCCAGTTGTTTATTTTTGTTTTTTGTTTCCCATGATGCTGGAGTTGAGTTCCCAAATGCTTTTTAACCTTCTTAGTGGACAGAGCTAGGGAAAATGAACATATATGCATATTCATACATTTAAATCTTAATTTATTTCTATATTTATTTATGTTGAGAATCAATTCATATGAATACCTCCAGTTGCAGTCTAACTCCATAGAGTTCATTCTAGTTTACTCCTTCCCTTGTTTCTAACTTCTTTGTCCTACAATGAGAAATCTGGTTCTCATTATCTCTAATAAATATATGAATAGCTCAATTAATTCTCCATATGTAAGCAATCATCTCTCATCGCAATTAATGATCCCTTCATGTATATGTGTCTTCTTCTATCACTTGTGTTTGGCCATCAGTGCACCAGGTGATTGGGTTATATAAACAACAACTCCCTGCCCCAAGCAACCCTTCCCTTCTAAATGCCAAACCCCTCTTCACGCTTCTTGAGTACAGTTCTTTAGGTCACTGCAGCATCTCTCTAACCAACCCCCTCCATCTCCTTTTGCCGTGGATGCCTTTTTAGCTTGACTCCCTCATGGCTTTAAGACTTATTCAAAAGAGGACGGTAAGTACTATATTTTTTCCCTTGTAACTTCGAGACATGTGACAAACTGCACATATTTAAAATGTCAATGTGATGAATTTGGATAATTAAAGAATCACAACTAAGATAATGACACTTTCATGTCCCCCCATTCATTTCCTTTATTTTCAGTTTTTTTAAATTAAGCTTTTTATTTTGAAATAAGCGCAGATTCACATGCAACTGTAAGAAATAGTAGAGATCTCATGTGTACTTACCTGGTTTTCTCCAGTCATAACATCTTACAAAATTATATTACACTGTCACAACCAAGATATTGGCAGTGATATAGTTACGATATAGAATATTTCTATCACTACAGGTGTCCCTCGTTGCCATTTTATAGACACACTTCCCTTTTTCCTGTTCATATCCCTCTTTTTCTCTTATGATGTTTTCCATTTAATAATTTTACCTTTTCAACATTTCTATTTTTCAGAAATGCGTTTTGTTTCAATTGTGTATGTGGTTTATTTTTTAATATTTTTCTTGAGGTATAATTTATATATAACATTATATAGTTTTAATTGGGTAACATGATGATCTTATATTTGCATATGTTGTGAAATGACCATTAGATAACATTCATCACTTCAAGTAATTACAAATTTTTTTCCTGTGGTGAGTGCTTTTAAGATTTTTCTTTTAGCAACTTTCAAATATATAATACAATATTATTAACTATAGCTGACATTTTGTAGATTATATTTTCATGACTTACTCATTTTATAACTGGCAGTTGGTACCTTTTGATCTGCTTGCATTTGTACCCCCACTCCCCAAATCACCATCACTTTTTTTTTGTATTTGTGAATTTGTATTTTTTTCTTATATTCCACATATGAGTATTTGTCTTTCTATGTAGGGCTTATTTCACTTAGTGTAATGTTGCAAATGACAAGATTTCCTTCTTTTATGGTATATATATATTCATATATATATATATTCATATATATATATATTCAATGGAATTCTATGTAGCTGTTAAAAAAGATTAGAACCTGCCATTTGCAGTAACTTTCATGGAATGGGAGGGGGTCATGCTAAGTGAAATAAGCCAGAAAGAAAGGAAAAAAGAAGTACAAGATAGTTTCACGCATATGTGGAATATAAGGAACCAAAACTCACAGTACACAGAGGGGTAGGATAGAGGAGGGGAAGAAGGAAGGAATGAGGTATTGGTAAAGGGTACTAAAAATCTGTGGTAGGTGTGGTGTGAAATACACACAGGTTAAGGTGTGATTTTGATATCCTAAAATGTTTATAGAAATATAAGCAAAAGCAATAATAAAGCTGTTTACAATGATGTATTATATATACACAAAGAATACTACCCAGCTATTAAAAAAGGTAAAATTCTGCTATTTGCTACTACGTAGGTAGATATAGAGGGAATTATGCTTAGTGAGATAACTAAGGAGAAATAACCAAGATGAACAGCTAAATAAAATTAATAAAATACTTCTTCCTCATCTTTCTTCCTGCCTGTCTGGCTATTCACCTTTATCCCTGCCTAAACCTTTCCTTAAAAAAGAAAAGAAAATAGGACAAAGATGGGCATCCTATGAGATTTCAGGCATATGTGGTATACAAAAGTTAAACAGACAAATGAACCAAAGTAAACAGAAATAGACTCAGTATACAGAATCAAATTAGTGGCTACTAGACGGAAGGGGGATGAGGGTAGACAGATTGTGAAAAAGAGATCAATTATATGATGAAGGATAAGCTAGAGCGGTTGGTGTCAAGCTTAATGTATTATACATACAGGTGTTGATTTACAATGATGTACACCTTAAATCTTTATGTCATGATTCAATTTTTCTTCAATAAAATTAAAAAATAAAGAATAGAAAAATTTCCCCCTTATCTCTAGATAATACACCTGTGTGTATATCATATTTTTTAAATCCATTTATCCATTTATGGACACTCCATGTCTTGGCTATTGAAAATAATGGTTCAATGAACATGGGGGTGTAGGTATCTTTTGTGGTGTTTTCATTTCCCTTGAATAAATACCCAAACATGGAATTGCTAAATCACATGGTAATTTTTCTGTATGCCTCATAATTCTTGTTGAAAATTGGGGTTTTTGAGTGTTAGGATATTACTCTGGAAATCAAATTACTCCCCATCATTAGGGTTTGTTGTTGTTGGCAGGAGGTTATAATTGTTTGCTTTGTGAGTTTTGAAAGTATTTTTAAACAGCTTTATTGAGATATAATTCATATACCACACAATTCACCCAAGTAAAGTATATAATCCAGTGGTTTTTAGTATATTCACAGATATACACAACCATCACCAGAGTCAATTTTTGTCTAAACTATTTTTTGTAAAAGCCATTCTTTGTTGTGTGGTGTCTCTGAAGTCCCTGTTTCTTTATTTTAGTTCTGAGTTAGTGGTTTGTTGGAGGTTTTCTAAAATGACTGGAACAGGAAAAAAAAAATAGAGAAAAGAAAGAAGAAAGACTCATGGTCTCTTTGCTGGAGCATTCCATCAATGCTAGGTTCCATCAGTGTTAGGTTGTTTGCAGCTCTCTCTTAGTCTTTATTTTCTGTTTTGCAGAATGGAAAGATCAGAGGAGAAAGCTCATCTTCTCAAGTCTCTTCTAAGCATATATACATATGTGTGGTTCTCTAGATTCTCTGGTGTAAGGGGGAGCTTCTTCTCAGTGCTTTCTGGTATTCCCTCGTCTCTTGTTTTTCACCACTCTTCTTTCTCCAGCTTTTTTTTTTTTTTAAATTAAGAGAGTTTATCTTTTACTTTTATTTTAGGCAATTTATTTCTTTATATCTAGGGTTCTTCTAGTCAGTGTACACGTAAGTCTTCTTAATCCATTCTGACAGTATTGTTTAATGAGTCCTTTGACCATGTGGTAGGCAGAATAATGACCCACCAAAAGTTGCTCTTATCCTACTCCCTGAAACCTGTGAAGTCCTTACTATGAATGGATAAGGGAATTAAGTTTTAAGATGGAACTAAGGTTGTTTATCAACTGAACCTTAAAATGGGAAGAGATCCTGGTTTAACCATGTGAGCCCAGTCTAATCATATGAGTCCTTAAACTCTGAGAACTTTTGCTAGAAGTTACAGAGAACTGAAAATAGAAGAGAGACATGAGAAACTCAAAATGTGAGTAGATCTTTGACCTTCGGTCCCTGGCCTTGAGGATGGAGAGTGGTGGGGAGAGTTCCACGAGCTAAGACATGTAGTCTCCAGAAGTCTTAACAGTCCTCACTTGATAGACAACAAGTAAACAGAGAACTTTTATAACTAAATTTTGTCAACATCCTGATGGGCAAGGGAAACGGATTTTCTCATGGAATCTTCAGCCCTACTGACATCTTGGTTTTAGCCTGGTGAGGTAAGGTAATGAATTTGTTTTGTTTCAAGGGGCTAAGTTTGTAGTAATTTATAGCAATAAAAACAAAAAACAAGCAAACAGAAAAACCCAAACCAGACTGTTTACATATCATGTCATTACTGATTTAGTTAGGTTTATATATATTTTCTTGCTATTCATTTTGTCCTTCGTGTTATTTGTAATTCTTTACCACTTTTTCAGCCCTCGTTGGATTGACTATTTTATATTATACCACTTTTCTCCTTTATTTTTTTGGTGGAGAAGCCTCTTTATGAGCTTTTCTTTCTTTAGTAGTTACTTTTAATTTAATTTGTAACAGCTTATTGTAGGTAATATGCCACTTTACATAATGTCTGTCTTTCACTTGCTTTATTCTACGGAAAATATCTATTTAAGTATGTTTACCTATATTTGTGAGAACTATTTTGGCTGCAAGTGGGTTGAAATCCAACTCAACGTAACTTAATAAAATATAATGCTCTAATTGATTTTAAATGGAATATTTTCTAATTTCTGAACCAAAAAAATAATGGGCATAGAGATAGTGGTATGGATGGGCCAAATTAGGTTATGTGACATCTTTGTGGTCAGAATGGCTGATGTAGCAAGGGAAACTCGCCCCAAGGCTGCTGCTCTGAACTTCTAGTGTTTGCAGTTCCCCTTTTTATTGCCAGTTAAATTATATACTTATTATATTACAGTGTGGATTTCCCCCAGTAGATAATTGTAATCATATGTGATTGACTTAAGTCATAAGTTAAATCTCTCCATCCAGGTAGGAGTTAGAATGTTGAGACTCAAAACACAAATATAAATGTTTTCATTAATATTTGTGGAATAAATAACAATATCTTACAAAGAATTTATTTTGTTCATATTCTAATAGTACAATCAAGAAATTTCCTGATGCTTCTTTCTTCCTTTGCTTAGCTCTATCCCTAATGGAAGCAAAGACAATAGCATTGTGTGTGGAGATGGGAGTTGGGTGGGTTAGAAAATACGTAGTGTGGAAAGAGAAGAAAAGATGATATTCTTGTCCTCCACTTTGGGTCTCTCAGTGGAGAGCACCACCAATTTGGCAGAGGGCAGAAGTTTTAACTTTAAATGAAGTTGGTGTTTTGATTAGTAAATGGAACTGAGCATTTTAATTACTGAAATAGATTATTCTTGGCACTACAAGTGACTTAAAAAGAGTGTCTAAGAAGATTATGGGACCTCCCCTTGCCTACCGTTTCCTTCTAAGGACAAGAGAAAAATGAACCTGTAGATTAGTTTATAAGGGGAAAGAATGACTTTTGGGGGGGGGTTATTTATTTATTTATTTTGCCTGCATCCTATGGAGTTCTGCCTGTTCAACTTAAGGGTTACCCTTTTATTGTGGTCTTTATCAAAATGGTTAATAATCTGTTGTTTGCGAGTCTGTCTCCCTTCCAAGAATATGAGCTCAAGAGGAGGGTCAGTATTTTATTAATCCTGTTTATCATTTATCTAAGATCCACCATGGTGCCTGACACATGCAGTCATCTAGTGTTTGTTGAATAACCTCCCTCACCCCCATCTCAATTCAAGGGTTACTTGAACATCAAAAATACTTTCTATATTAAATATATAATATTTGATGATAAAAGACTATTTATTTAAAGGGATTATATTGTATTTTAAGACTGAAATCCATTTACCACGATGGAAATTTAACATCACTCCATTCTAAAGAAAAACACTCTACTTTTGACATGTATCCCAGGATTGGCTTTATTCTTACCTCTTGCTTAAGCTCTCAGCCACCCAATCTGTCTCCTTTATTGCAACATGGCATGAATGTGACTTTTATGGAGCCCAGTGTTTGGAATAAATGCTAAAAGTAATCTCCTTCTCTCCACATCTAGTATTGCTGTTTTCTCTTTAAAAGCAGAGCCTGAGTCCATATTAAAAGTTCGAAAGTCAACTTGTTTTGTATCCTTATGTAAAATGCAAAAATTTTGACAATATTTTAATAGACTGTGAACAGGATCTGTGTTTCAGTATAAAAACTATAGCATTAATATCACTGATCCAGAGATGAAAAGTTATCAAATATTTTGGCTCATAAAGATGCTATATGAATTTAATAATTTGCGTGTGGATAATCATTTTCCAAACAAACTGTAGCTATGACTTAATCCCTCATAGAAAGACAGGAATGTGTCTTCAAACAAACTGCCTAAGCTGTTTGTTCACAGTTTGCTTTTTGATTCAGCAAGATGGATTATGAGAGGTAACATCCAGAGCTGTGACAGCTTTGGCTAAATCCCACCTGGCATTCTATCCCTTTCTCCTTTCAGAAGCTCTCCAAGTTCATAATTCTACTAAAGGCTTAATCAAAGTCACTAGAGGAGTGCCTTGACCTGGGGCGTCTATGTGGGAAGGATTTAATATGCCAATTAAAAAATCCATTGTTACTGAAAAATTCTTGATTTTATTTGCATGTAACCCAAGTATGAATCCAGTTTGAATAATTCTCCACTTAGACTGACAATGGAGTTAAGTAAAAACATTTAGGGCTTATCCTACTGCTGTTAAAGGGTCTTTCCTGGGCTGTGATACCTGTGTCAACCGTCTTGGGACACAATGAGGCTGTCATTTCCTGACCTTCAGGCATTATTTTTGTTCATAGCTCTTTTCCACAATCATTTTATATGGGATATGTGTAAAAATACATTTTACAAAAAATATCTAAAAATACATATGAAAGCTCATTCATCATATTCATCAGTCTGTCTCCTTTTTTGCTATGGTTACCATCACCTTCATTCCCCTAACCTTGTCAGTAGGGCAGGACAGAAAAATTAGGATATCTTTCCAGGCATGTGAGAGTTCCAGACAGAGGGGTTGTAAAATAGAAGACTACATGGTCACTAAGTATTTTTTTCTTTTAATTCTGTGATGTCATACAAAATACCTTTAGTTCTTTGGTTAGAATAGGCGGATTACTATTTATTGTTTGAGATCTGTAACGGTCCACTTTGGGATAGTAGTATATGGGTCAATCTTCAGTACTCATGAAGTGTGTAGTGCTAATGTGTCATTAATACTTAAAATGGTGACATTTAAGAATAAGTTTAAAATGAGAGTTAAGTGAAAGCAAAACTTATAGTAAAATATTTTTTTTTCCTTTACTTGCATTGAAGAAACAGATGAAATTTTAGTGTCAGCATGGAGAGGTGTTGACTATGTCCAGGAGAGAATCATATTCCTGGGAGGACAAAGTGTTAAGATCCATTGATTTAGGCTTAAAGGCCCGAAAGAGTAGAAGCGATAGGTGACAATATTAGATGACCTTATACTCTCATTCTCTGTATGGAAAATACTTTTATATCTGATGCTTCCTTCTTAAAGTCCTATTGAAGACTTATTTTCTAATATTTATCTTCTTAGTATGCATTAGATCAAATATGCTAACAAGAAAACAATACCATCAGTAAGAAACCCTAAATCAAATCTTGCTTCGAGAATGAACTGTGGATTTCTGTTACTCTATCAGACTTCATGTCTGAGTTGTTTTTAAGCATCACCATTATTGGCATCTAACTTTATTTGCATCTTGTCCTTTGTATACTTCTGACGGAAGTGCTATGCAGGAGTACAGTGCTGGCAACTTAGGGGAAAAGATATAAATTTTTAAAATTTGTCGTTTGGTCCCTGGACCATTCAAGAGTGGCAATCTGTTAAAATATTGATGTGTGCATATGGTGTCATCTGTTCAGTATATTGTGGTAACAACCTCTCTTTAAGATCCTGAGCTTGAAATTTAAGGAAAGCGTTACATGAGAATGTGGAAGGATACAAATCTTTTTTCCTCTTTAGATATTGGATGGGTGTGTATAAAAAACCTGGAACCTTTGTTGTCTTTGATTATCCAATTTTAATTATTGTATTTGTCTTAATACTTTTCTGTGGTTTTGCATATTTTGCACTATTTTTCAGGTCTGTTGGACATGAGATTCAATAAAAAATCATTGAAAATCTTACACTTTTAACAATTCCTTAGACACACATTGGAATCTGGCATAATCTTATTTGTTTTATTATTTTATGATCATATATTTATTGATATAGTTAGAAATTCAGGCTTAAATATAAAGATTCATTCCTTGTTCTTCCTTTTTCCTACCCCACTACTCCCAGTTTTAATGTAATAAATTATCCAAGGTTCTGCTCATTTGTCTTTATTTTTTAATATAATTTGGCCTCAGATCTTTATTTCCTACAATGCTATATCTTTTGACATGTTAATCCAACTATTTTAATCTCATTTATTCCTTGAAAATAATTCTAAATCATTAATTTCAAATAAAACAGATGACTACAAAGTTAATTTTTCTATATATATATAAATATACTTAAATATAAGTATTGAAAACATTTATTTCTAGTATATGTAAAAGCATGTTTATCTTCTAGCCCATACATATATAATATTTATATTTAGTGTGTATAGTCAATTATATCCCAATGGCATTTGAAATTACATTAAAAACTTTTATCCATTTCTTTTTCTTTTATAAAATTAGTTTTATTGATGGAACATTGCATTAAAATATTATGTAGGTTTAAGGTGTATATATTGTAAATCAACATCTGTATATAGTACATTAATTTTATCATCACTGGGTCTGTTTTTCTTTTGAATTGTCCAGTGTGATTGAGTAATCAGATTTCATATTTTTGTTCATAAATGAATGTTTTCTGTTTTTACCTGGTAATGTGCTTTTAGGATCTCTCAGGCTTGGGCATGGGGAAATCATCGGGAAGTCCTAGAATGAAAGTGTTAAGGTCCTGAAGGAACAGAACTCTAGAGCAATGTCATGACAGTTCTCTGGCTCTGTTCTAACATAAGCAGGTATTAACATGAAAATCCTGTTTTGTTGCTCTTGTCTTTCTGGTTCCCAAACAAAACTAAGATAATCATTTTTACCCCACCCACAGCTGTTCACAATGGGCTTTTACTCAATAAAGAATATAAAGGCACTTTTCTATTTGTTTTTGATCCGAGTTTGGTAGAATTAGACTGAAAACAAAGGGAGGAGACAAATATTTGTTCAGTGATGAGCATATGTTCAACATTATTCTAAATTATATCAGATACAAAAGTACTGAAATTTCTCTAAGCAGTGACGTATAGACAAGGCATGTGCAGAAAACAATAAATAGGATATTGGTATCATGCAAAATTTGGGGTTAGGAGCCCCTTTGAAAATCTATTAAAGGAATAATACATAATCACAAAATTTATATGCAATTTCAGGAGGAGTTCAATTAGAACCTCTATGTTAGAGAACTGGACAATAATTTTAGGTTATTATTTCTACAGAGAAGTCCTAGATAATAACATTTACTACTCTTAAGTTTCCTCAAAGGACCATATGTCTTTCCCCATCTCAGGTTTTCATTGCTATAAATTAGCATTTATTTGTGTGATTATTTGCATAATATCTGTACCCTTAACTTGATTGTAAGCTCCATGGGGACAAATACTGTCATTTAGTCTTTCATTCACATGATCAGTACAATTCCTGGTGCATAGTAATCACACAAATATTGATTGATTAAAGCATTGTTTTGTCAAATCCTGTCAATAAGTGTGAATTTGGCATTGAATATAGATGTTAGAGAAAATAGCTAGAGTCATACGTGCTAGAATTGTCACATATTTATTTATTTATTTATAAATAACCCACATTTATTGAGCACTTACTATGGTTAGGGCCATGAGTGATGTATGGGATTGGGGTGATATCTAGAATTTGATTTTGAAAGTAGATATTTCGATGGGCACAGAGGCAGGAAAGAGGCATTTTGTGTGAAAGGAAGACAGCAGACTTGAAGAGTGGTGTGGAATAATCAATGTGGTGGAGAAAAATAACATGCCTGGTGGATGACAGATAATTGCAGAAAACATGGTGAGACCAACAAGTGAACTGTTTTGACCAATGTGTCAGACAAGCTGGAGTCCCCATAAGCAGACCCTATGATGATAAGGAATCCTGTGCAAAAGATTTCTTAAGGAAATACTCCCAGGAGAATTGTAAAAGGGAGTGAAGGGAGGGAAAGAAACCAAGCAAGGGGCGCGCGCGTGCGCGCGCGCGTGCATGTGTGCTGTGTTTAGGCAAAGTCCCAGTTTCAGCCTCCGCCTGTCAGGCAGTTCTGAAGTGTAAATCACACTTTAGAATGTGTCCAGGTCAAGGCAAGAGAGCTAGGTGTTCTCATTCTCATATTACTTAGGCATTGACTGTTGATTGCCCCAGGGGCTTTTATCTCTTAAACCCTTCCCTTCTCCCTGCAGTTGCTAGAACAAATAGCTTCAGTAGCTCAAGGCCAGAGTATCATGTGCTGACGACCATTAGAAGAAAGTCACACCTAAATGAAGTGAAGGACACACAGAAAGACTAAAGGGATTGGAAGGAATCTGAGCAGAGCCCATAGAATGCTGCTACTTAAGTTCTAGTTTGACTTAATAGGCAAAAGGTATTTCTCACAGTGGTTCCCAAACTGGTTGCCTATTAGAAACACCGGAGGAACTTTCAAAGAAAAAATAATGCCTTAGCTCCATGCCAAATGAATTAAATCAGAACTTATTTAGGTAGAACTTGAGCACCATTGCTTTTTGAAAGCTCCTTCCCTGACATCAGAGGACTAACTGTATTATAGAATCCTAAGGATATGGCAGGATGTTAGCAATGTTTTAAAGAGAAATGGACAGGACTTACAGTCTGTGTTAAAGGAAGAGACAGTTTTGGCAAAAGGTGATGACATTAATTGTGATGGTCTCAGAGAATACGGAGATAAATGAACAAATTTGAGAGCTATTTTAAGGAAAAATACAGGTGATTTAATGATTGAGTGTGAAGGCTTGAAGGGGGACAGAGAAGTCTAAGATTTCCTGAGTAGAGTCTGGCTTTGAAGCAATGTGCTTAAAAGTACTATGATATAATGTGAGAGATTTATCAACACAGACCTTTTTCAGTTGGAAAGGGGTAGATACTTGTAATTAATAAGGAAGCTTGTCTTGGGGCCTTGATTGTTCTTTGGCCACCACTTAGAAATCCTGCTCGCTCTTTCAGGTTGAAAGCAATTGTTTATATCACATGATCCTTAATACAACCTAAATATATCTTCTGTGACCAGAGAAATTTATTCTCATGGACCTTAGATCTTGGGTATTCAGAAGATTATGTTCACAATCCTATCACACTATGCTAGTGTCAATATTCCCAATGACAGGGTTAACATTGATTAGTCCTGCTATTAATATTACTAAATACATAAGTTTAGAGCGGTTTATCTTATTTTTTAACTTAGTTATACATTATAACTCTTATATAATTTATATTAGTAGATAGATATTTAACATATTATGCTTTTGTAATGTGATAAGTTGTTCCTCATGTGTGGAATAACAGAAGCAACTTGTTTTTTTTGACACAATAATTATGCAAGCAATTGTGTTTACATATTTTGCCTTAATTGTGTAATATTTCTTTATATGCGTGAAGCACAAGTTAGCTAATAGTGGTCACTCATTTTGTGTAATACTTTCTCAGCATTTCTTTCTTAATAAATAGAATGAAAAATCAAGGAAGATAGTTAAGAAAATATTATTCCCATGTAATGTATGTAATGACTGAGGACCATAGAAAGTGACTTATCCATGGTTACAGCTTGAAATCAGAACTTTTATTTCACTGCTCAAATCTCTTTCTCTTATGCACTACTATCTCATCTAAAGCACTAAAACATGATTTTTTTGAGTTCTGCTTTTCCTAGGTAGTGAGCATTCATATTTGTTTATTCCATTTCCTATATATAAGCTGTGACTTTTAATTTGCAGTAGCAGCAGTGGCAACCACAGATGTCATTTTGATACTATTTATTAAATGCCATTGTGTTTGGCATTTTACAATTATTTTCTCTAATCCTCTGAATAATTCTATATGGTAGATAAATAACTTATTTTGCAAATAAGAAAACTGAGACTTAGCATGACTTTTCTTTCACAAGTAAAAATAGTTACATTTATGAGGCAGTGCAGTTAGAGGAAAGAAGAAAAAAGCACTTGTAATTTTAAAATTCATCCTGCAGGTGAATATTAATTGAAACCATAGACTTCAAATAGCTGTGTAATATGCATGCTTAATGTTTTACTTAGATTTCTACTTGTTTAGTAAAGATTTATAGAATCATTTCTTTCAATCTCCCCTAGTGTTTTTGAAGTGCATATATTTTGGGTAGTTTTTGAGCTATGCCTAGTCTGAGTACTTTTAGATAATAAAGTAATGTTTGTGACCAGTTGCAGTGGACAACTGTTGACGAATGTGTCTGATTTTCAAATGTATGATCTAAGCTTTATTCTTATGGTTTCTTTTGGGAACTTCCTCTCCAAGACCCCAGACTCCCACCACTGGGAATGAAACATGATCCAGTTTGGCCAGATTATATTTCATTTATTAATGATCCAGTTTGGCCAGAGTATATTTCATTCATTAAATTTAGTGATCACTTCTTTTAGGGATGAGCAAGTAAGGCTGTGTAATAAGGAATTTGACCTCAGTTCAAGGAGAAGTCTATCCCTTGTTCCCTGTTCCTAAGAGGTTCCTAACCTCTAAACTCTTGGAATTTCCTGCTAGGAATGTCTTAGTCACTCTTGGATAACATCTGGTAGTTTATGTTTATAAAGTGACTCAGGGTGGCTCCCTTAGACCATCTGTTGTCAGACTGACCTTCAGGAGGTATGTGAGCTGGAGACTGAGTTAAAACAGGTAGGTTATTCAATTATTCAATAATTGTGACTATATAGTTAAACTCCAATAAAAGCTGTGGACGTGTACATTTGCATGAACTTCCTTAGCTGGTAATTCTTTTTGGGTATTGTCATACACTGGTGCTTGGAAAGTGATATGTCTCTGAGGATAACTGAACTTCTCATCTAACTCTTCCAGATTTTATTCGATGCATCTTTTCCTTTGTGTGGTTCTAATTTGTATCCTTTTCTAGTAATAAAACTATGAGTAAGTCTTATATTTTCCTAAACCCTGTAAGTTGTTCTAGTGAATTACCAAATCCGAGGGTGATCAGGTAGCCCCTGAATTTGCAGCTAGCTGGTCTGAAATAAGTGTGGCCCTTTTGAACTCCTGAATTTGTGGTTGGTGTCTGAAGTGAGGACAGTCTTGGGGGGATTTTTCCCTCTGATTTTGCACTTTCGCTTGTAGTTAACTCACTGTAGTTAATGTCAGAAGTCTTGGCAGTCTTGAGACTGTACCCTTAAACTTGAAGTTGACCAACTTTGGGTAGAGAGAGAGTGGGGGAAGGGTAGAGGGGGGGGGAGCTAGTGGAAGAGAGGATTCCTTTTCAACATGTTAAGCTGGGGAAGTTTAACTGAAAAAGATGAGGTTGGCTTGCTGCTTGCTGGTAACCATATTGACTATACTAGATGGTGGAATTATATTTTTTTTGATGTAGAAGTTGAGAATAAGGAAAAAAATGTAAAGTCAAAAGATATGGAAGTAGACTCACTTCCTAAGTAGTCTTTGTCAAGCAGAGGAAATAACTAATAAAATTTGATATCCTGAGTACACAGTCTTGAGCTGGAACAAAATATTTTGCATTAGAATTATATGATGCATAGATTCCCATATACAGAAATTAGTCCTTTATAGATTAGTGAATATACTCAAGTATATGTACTCAAGTACATATATATTTATGCATGTACATCTTAAAATGATCAAATTTGTTCTGTTAGAAGCAACAAATACTCATTATAAAATGGAGAACATTAAAAATATTCATTCAATATTTTTTATTCAATATATTTTTTATTCCTATTACATATGAGTCATTTTCAAAATATAGCAGTGAATAAGGCATGTACGTTTGCTCTTACAGAGATTAAATTTTAGTTGTATAAAAAAGTAAAAATTAGCCGTAATAATATCTTTATGAAAGAATAAGGTTAATATATTAGTATATATTTAGTATATTTAGTGTTTGAGAGGTTATGCTGAAGTGTTTGTATATGTGTATGTGTAACACAGCTGGAATCATGCTTTGCATATTGCCTTGGATTTTAGTTTTTCCTTTAGCTTTTTAGCTTTAATCTTGCCTTCATCCAGTTAACATTTTTCAGAAATGCTCTTTTTAGTAACTATGATTGTTACCTTTATTTACCTTTCTTAAATTAAAAAAAAATTACACCACTGTGACAAATAGATTTTTCCATTAATATTTCTCTAGACTATGATTATTTCAGTAAGATACAATCTTAGAAGTGAAATGAAGGTTAAAAAGAACATCTTAAAGTTTGTTTTAATAAATATCAATACATCTATGTGTATCATGCATGTTAGATTTCTGCCAAAGAACATTTAGCAAATGTTTATAACCTCACTTTTACCATCATTTAATATTGATGCACATTTTTTACTAACATTGCTTTGTATTTTTATTTTTGTTAAAGGATGTGATTCTGCAGTGTACCTTCTAACTGGTTATTCTATGCACATAGGAAATCAATTTATATTTTTTGGTATAATACTCTGTCTTTAGCAGTGGTCTTGGTTTTAGAGCAACAACTAAATTCACAAAAAGCACAATAGACTTTACCCAGCTTTAATTTAATTTGACATTAGGAAAAGATCACAGATAGAAAAGAAAGCAGCATGTACAACAACATTTTGTGTTGTTATGTGATTTTTTTCAGGCACAGATTCCAATGCTCTAGTTACTTTACATATACACACACACATATATATATATATACATACATATATATTATATGATGCATAGATTCCCATATACAGAAATTAGTCCTTGATAGTGAATATACTCAAGTATATGTACTTATGTAAGTATATGTATATGTATGTGTATATATGTGATGAGGAGAGATGAGACTGTGTGCGTATACCATCTCCACTTAGAGAAGCCATTAGTTTCAGAGTCTCTAGCAATTCATCTTAACAAAAATTTTCTTTTAAGGAAGGTGCAGACAGAAATGAAGGCAAGTAGGTAAGTAGGGAGAAAGTGAGAAGGGACAAGTACATTATTTTTATTTAATCATTCATCTTAGTTTCTCCCCTTGGTCCTGAGATATGAAACTAGGTCTTGAGGATGTACGTGAGCTGTACTTGGTCAGAGGTGTACCTAACTGCTACTCCACCAGGGCATGTCACCTTCAACATTTATATAGTTTTTTAAAGTAGCCTCTTCATAATACAGTAGTAGAGCTCATTCTCCCGTACAGCTGCATTTATCAGCATAGAGTCCTTACTACTTGACAATTTTGGCAATGTGGTACAGGTGCTTAGTCCAGTACAAATCCTTAGATAGAGATTATTTATCTTGGAACCATTGTAGACTCCTTACTACTCTTTGAATTAGTCAGATCATTCTATGAGAATAGAAGAAAGGAACCAGTTGTTAAGTTTCTTTACCTCTGTGTGTAGGTATTTTATTAAACAATGTTTGTGATGCTAAGGCCTTTAGAGTTTATTATCTTGTGTACATGTGTATATTGTAGGTAAGTAGTTATTTCATAATATAACTACTTGTGAAAGAGTGTGTATGTGTTAAAGTCTCCGTAACCAGTCTACCTGTTAGCAAATTTCAACTCATGCTCTTAAGTTACTTGAATTCACCTTAATTTACCTGAAAAATGAAGATAAAAATAGCATCTAACTAGTAGAGTTGTTTTATTGATGGAGTTAATATATGTAAGACAATTCCTGGCACTTAATAACTGTGTTAGATACTATTCTGTATTCTTATTCTATATATTCTCTATTCAATAGTTGTAGCTCTTATTTCTTCCAAATATCTTATTGTCCTATTGCTAGGTTAATTTTCATAACAATGAAGAACAGCGATCCTTGATATTATCAAAAATAATATGCATACTTTTTTCTTAATTCTTGTATAGAACTCTTTAATGCTTATTTAAATAAGTGCATTGTTAAGTTGAAGGAATCATCATTATTATTCCCTTTAACCATATAAAGGAAGTATAAGTTTTAACAGAAGTATCAACATACTGACCAAATTATGTCATAAACAGAAAATGTTGCTTTCCTTTCTATTATTGTTCACTCCATATTTGGATTGGTTTGCCTCATGGTCTGATGGTAGATTCCAGTAATAACACTGAATGGGAATGCTTACATATTCACATTGAGCAAATAAGAAATGTCAATTTCTCATGACTCTCTTAATAGTAATAAATCTACTAGGAGTAAATTTAGGTTTACCTATCCCTGAATTAAACATTGACTAGCAGGAAGAGATTGGACTAAGTTAATCAGGATTTGAATTATTGAAAGAAGTAAGATGCAGTTAGCGTTGAGAAGTCAACCATGTTGATTACTGACAGGAGAATCTAAATATGCCTTATTAGAAAATGGGTGGCATGTAGGTGTGCCTCTGCAGTGGGAGAGGTAGGTTTTTTCCTAGCTTGTGTGACACAAGTAGCAAAATCTGGTACTTTTATTCTTTCCTTGTTCTGAATTATCCACCTGTAGCTGTGGCCCAGAGTTTTGTCACTCACACCCTTCATACTGAACTTTTCTCCTGCATCCATGGCAGGGTCACCTGTCAGTTAAGATTTGGTTGACATCATTCTGATTTGCTGCAGGCATTAAAAATGTCTGGCACACCTGTTTCTGCATATACTGTTCCCCTCCAACTTATCTGTTAGTCTTTTGCCCTATCTTTTTGGTTTGAACTCTGCTCTGTCCTATCACTTTATAATAAACAGGAGCGTGTGGGGCTGAGGTCAAGTATAAGTACCTGCCTTAGGCACTATTCCTTATACAACAAAAATCTTAATTTTCCTTCTCAAGTTGGGAAAAAAATGCTTTATTAAAATTTTAAACTATAAATTTATTTATTTTGATCAAATATACTTCTGTGTCTCATGAAACCTAACTTAAAAAATAAATCTGGTGAGAATTTTAGTATATGCTAATATATTTCCTGATATTAAACCATCCTTGCAGTCTTAGGGTAAATTCTACTTTGTCATAGTCGATGGTTCATACATCATTCAGCTATATTTGTTATTTTAGCATTTCATGTAGAAATATTAAATACAATAAATGAAATTGATCGATTTGTGTGTCTGCTATTTATATTTTAATAGCCTTATTGAGATACAAATCTCTTATCATTCACCCATTTAAAGTATACTGTTCTATGACTTTTGTGGTATGTACACTTATGTATCCTTTATCATAATCAATATTAGAAAAATTTCTGACTTCAAAAAGAAACTCCCTATCCCTTAGCTGTCACACTTCATCTCTACCCACCCTACCCCCGCTGCCAGCCTTAGACGACCACTCTTTTAGTATCTATCTTCATAGATTTGCCTGTTCTAGACATTTAATATTAATAGAATCAGACAATATGTGGGCCATTGTGACTGCCCTTTTTTTTTTTAATGAAGAAGAAGGAAGGCAGAGAAGGAAAAAACACTTTTAAGGAAGGAAGGAAGAGGAGGAGGAGGCACTTTATTTATTTACTTCCTTACTTAATTACTTATTTTCTTATGGTGTTCCCCCTGGAACCCAGTCATGAATTCGGGTCCTTGGGCTTCCCATGGTCCACACTCCAGCTGCAGACTCAGTGTCCGGGTCACCAGGGTGAGTTGTCATTAATTTTGTTACTTAGCATAATGTTTTGAAGTTCTTGCAATTAAAAAATATTAGTATTTTGTATAACTGCAATTTAAATTTCGTAACTTTTTTTACTAGTTTTTGGAAGATAATATTATATTTAATCAATCGTTTTCCAACATAGTGTACTTGAAGAAACGTTTTTTGTTGTTGTCTAATTGAGATTTGACTCCATAGGCATTTACCAAGTTGGTTCTTTTAGTTAAACCTTGATAGTATCACCTCTTAGCCCCCATCCTGATTCTATGGCAATCTGAATTAATATATATATATTATGTATAATATATATATAGTCTATATAGTGTAGTTTTGTCTCCCTATCACATAAGGAGTATGGGATTACACCATAGACAGTAATGAAACTTCTGTTATTTCTTGGACATTGAAGGATGGTAAAAGATGTTGTGGAGTCTTAGGAGAGGTATTTAAAACAATATTATGATGATCTCATATCTCCTTCACCAACTGAGGAGTCGTTAATCATTTTCTTTTCCTTTGGGTTAGATGTGTGTCTTGAAATCAAGACAAAGGGTTAGAGAGTGGTCAAGAAAGAAGGTTCTTTAACCTTTACGGTGACCATCCTAGGTTATAGAGTGATGCATGGATTAAACATTGGCTGCCTGGCTCATTTCCGCTCCACTGGTTTAATAGTTAAAAGGAAATTCAAATTCCCTCCAAATTTAGGGAATAGTCAGTTTTTCGTGTTGCTGTTTTTAATCTCTTTCTGGGTCCTTAGACGTATTTTAGGAGAAGGGAGTGGCAGTCAGCCAGATGCCATGTAAAACTAAAATCTAGACTAAGCTGGTCTTAAGGGAAATATAAAAGTAAATTTAAGTGAAAGCAAGTTTTTAAAAATCAAATTGAACAATTAAGATGCTAAAATAATCTCTTCATTTAAAAATCAATGACATACAAAAATAATTTTATTGTTTGAGTTTTTAAACCTTTTCAGATCTGTGAATTAAGCTCCTCTTGGTCCTTGAATAGGTGCCATCTGCTGGTCTGTAACTGAGCCAGTTCTTGCATTTGAGCCTAAATTTAATATTTAATTCCAGTAGATGAAACATGTACATCTTTATAGGCAATGAACCATTTGTACATTTTTATTTTAATGCTGTCCTAAAACATAGATTTACTTATTCATAGTAATGTATTTCATAAAGATATTTGTTATTAGTTAACTACACTATTTTGTCAATTAAACAAGGTCACTTGAGTTAGCTAGAGGGATCAGCTATTGCTGCATTTTTTTAATGACTTTTTAGTCAAACTTGGAAGCTTAGAATGGCAGCCAGAAGCTTGTTGGTTTTAGCTGATTCAGGTTGAACTTGATGAGAGTCACTCACATGTCTGTGACAACTGTGAATTGGCTAGGTGATTTTGCTAATCTTAATCTTTTCTGTGCTCTCTCATGTCTGGGGCCTTTTCTGGGTCACTGGACTGGCTCACTTCTGTTCCAGGTGTCTCTTCCTCGAGCAGGCTAGCCCAGGTTTGTTCTTAAAGGGCTGTGTGGAGTGAGCATAGAAAATGTATCAGATATCTTGAGGACCAGGTTTGGAATTGGAAAATTGTTACTTTTATATTTTATTGGCTAAACAAGTCAAGGGTTGATCAAGTAGTCCCTGTCTATTGATGAATTGCTAAGTAGGATTTGAAGGGTTGTAGATACAGGGAAGGGTAATTAACTATGACCATTGCAATCAACCTGCTATTTTAGAAAAAATGGACTTGGGGCTAGAGCCCTGTTTCATGCTTCTATAGCAGTTTTCTCTTTTATTACACTAGCTATTTTTCCTACTCACCTATAGGATGACTGAATGTTTTTAAGGAAAAAAAAAATTATGCTATAGGGTAAGTCCTGGTCCTTAAGTACTGATCTAGATAGCTGTGATGAATTCACATCCTTTTTATCTGAGTATTTAGTAGTTCTTCACAAAATCCATTTTAGAGTATCTGAAGAAATGTGTTTCATGCAATTGGAAATGTCTGGTGTTTTCCAAATGCTCTAAGTATGAAGAATCTTTTGGAGTTTAAGAAGAACTTTTTACTTTGCTTTACATGTGTGTTTCTTCTGACTCTAAGTCTCAGAACTAGAGTGATATTATCAGTATTGTATTACTGTAGTTATGGTATTACTGTAGTTATCAGGTTCACTTAAGTTCACTTCACATCCTGTATCCTACACACATTATTACTATTTGTGAATGGTTCCTTCTTTTGAAAGCAAGTTACAGGGTAATAAGGTATAAAAATTCAAGGCATGCTTTACCTTATGTTGAAATGTTTGTTAGTGTCCACTCACCCCTTATAATTGTCCTTGTTTTTGTGGACATGGGGATAGATAAAAAAGATAAAATTGTTATAGAGTTGTGGCAGCTTAAAGCTGTCCTGTTTGTTTGTCCCCAGATTTTTTTATGCCAGTTCCAAAATCCCCTCCTGCCAACATTAGGCTTGGAAAAATAACATATTTCGTATATGACATATGTTTGAAATTAGCAGGAAATGCAGCCAAGATTTGGAAATTAACAAGAAAAAAGTTATTTTTGAAACATTTGGGAGCCAAAGCAGTGTTTGGCTTAAAACATTAGGGCATTTCATTGTTTAGTAAATTAAATAATAACAAAAATCACAGAAAGAGCAATATAACATTTCTTTCTTTCAGTATATGCAAATTAATACTTAAAATTTCTTGATCACATATTAAATTAGTTATATATATGTATCATGCATAAGATAACTAATCTTCTGACAGACTAAAATCTTATTCTGTATGATGTTTAAAAATTAAGTTGTGTGCTTTGGTTTCCCCATATATGAAAGGGATGTCTACTGATTTACTACCTACAATATAAATAGGAATATTCAAAGGGACTCAGAACACAAGTTAAACCTTCCCTCTCTAATACAGAGCACTATTTATATATGAGATTTCTTTTTAAAACATTATTTGTAATTTAAAATATTATTTAAAATTTGAGATGTAAACATACAACATTGTATTAGTTTAAGTATATAACATAATAATTTGACATATGTATGTATTGCAAAATGAGTACCACAATAAGTTTAACATCTGTCTCCACCATGACAGGTATATTCTAAAAAATGCATTGTTAGTGATTTTGTTGTTTTGTGAACAGCAGCGAATATAATTACACAAACCTAGATGGTATAGCTTACTATATACTTAGGTTATATGGGATAAGCTGTTGGGACCATCATAGTATATGTAATATGTTATTGACTGAAATATTGTTAAGTGGTGCATAACGGTGGTTACAAAGATTTTTTTTGTAATAGCAATTTTTATTCTTTTATCAGTTTTCAAATATGCAATACAGTTTTGTTACTGTAGGTATCATGCTGCATACTACATCTGCAAAAGTTGTAACTGGAAGTTTGTGCCTTTTGACTCCTTTCAGCCATTTTGCCTGCCTCTCTCAGTGCTTGCTTCTGGCAACCACCAATCTGTTCTATGTAAGTTAAGTTTTTTTTCATTCCATATATAAATGATATCATACTTATTTATCTTTCTCTGTTTAACTCATTTCACTTAAAATAATGCCCTTAAGGGTTGAACACATTGCTGCAAATGGTAGGATTTCTTTCTTTTTTGACTGAATAATATTTTATTATGTATATATACACCAGTTTTTCTTTTTTATAATAGTACTATTTACTATTTCTTTTGTTCACAATGTTATATTTGCTTTAGTTTTTTTTCCTTTTTTTGGAAAAGTATATGCAGGATGAAGGTATTTAGTTTTTCACACAGGTTGCTTTCCCCTAGACTTGGGACTTGAACCTAGGGGTATGTGACTTGCTCCTTTGGATGTGATTGACTTAATCATTGGTTCACCAGAGTGTGGACATATTTTAAGAGATTGAAATTGCATGTCAAGTCTATATTTCACACCACACCTACCACTGGAGTTCCGGTGTCTTTTACCATCACTTTTCCTCTCTTCCCCTTCCTGCCCACCCCATAACCATAGTACTGCGTCCTGCTATTTTTGTTGGGATTTGTATGTTCATTTGTTTTATTATTTTCCACATATGAGTGAAGCCATCATGTATTTCTCTTTTGCTTTTTGACTTATTACACTTGAAATTTATTTTATAGTGTATATATACCATATTTTCTTTATCCATTTATCTGCCTGTTGACACAGAGCTTGTTTCCATGTCTTAGCTATTTGATGTAATACTTCAATGAACATGGGGTGCATATGTCTTTTTGAGTTACTGATTTTGTTTCTTTAGGATATATACCGAGAAGTGGAATTGTGGGATCATAAGGTAGTCCTATTTTTGATTTTAAAGAAACCTTCATACTGTTTTCCATAGTGGCTGTACCAGTTTACTTTCCTACCAACAGTGCACAGGCAACCCTTTTCTCTACATCCTTAACCAACTCTTGTTATTTCTTAATTTTTTTTGATAATAGCCATCTGAACAGGTGTGAATTTTGATTAGCATCCTCCCGATGATTAGTATTGTTGGCTGCTTTTTCATGTATCTATTGTTGATTTGTATATCTCTGTTGGAAAGCCAGTTATTTTTATCCTCTGATAATTTTTTAACCAGATTTTTTCTGTGGAGTTGTATGAGTCCTTTTATATGTTAGATATTATCTCCTCATCAGATGTATGATTTGAAATATTTTTTCCCATTTCGTAGATTGCCTTTTCATTTTGTTGATAGTTTCCTTTGTTGCACAGAAACCTTTAGTTTAATATTGTCCCACTCGTTATTTTTGCTTTGCTTGCCTCTGTTTTTGGTGTCAAATCCAAAAAGTCATTGCCATAACTGTTGTCAAGAAGCTTACATCCTAAGTTTTCTTATATGAGTTCACTGGTTTCAGATCTTAAATTCAGGTCTTCAATCCGCTTTGAGTTGATTTTTGTGTATGCAATAAGATAGTTTATACTTATTTCTTGATAAGTGAATTGTCAAGTCTATGTTGAATACAGAATTGTCTTCTCTGTCAACTTATGTCTTTGACCTATCTAATTAAAATCAAGGACTATTAGCTGAGCATTGTCTATACAAGACCATGAGATGTTAAGGAGAGATAGAGAGGATTTACAAATGGTAGTCCTAGATCACAGGAAACTTAAAAAATTAATTGTAGAGAACAGTTTTCTTAAATGGGAGATATTGATCTTGCTAGGGTCCAAGTTAGGGGAAATTGTGTTCCTTTATATTCCTGTAGCATTTCATAAGACAAAGATTTATCTGGGTTAAGAATCTCAGAGTTGAATTTGTTGATTTTATGATTCTAGGCTGTGTTCATAGAAATTAGGTTATATGTGTTTTCAACCTTATTTAATGTATACATTCTGAATAGGCTTTTATAGATTAGAGGAAAATGTGTTTTCCTCTAATTTAGTGTCATTAAAGTATGTAAAAATATTTTCCTTGTTTGTCTCTTCTGATCATTATAAGATGGAATATTATCAAGAAATTAACAGCCTGGCAGTATGACCTTTGCCCCTCAAATATAGGTGTATATTTTTGTCAATTACTTCCTATCTCATTATGAGTTTTCAGCATTCTTTATCTTTAAGATTAGATCTGACATCAACAGATCAGACAAATCACTAGACTTATGTAGATATTAAATATCAACTAGAAGAAAGGTGAACTGGTGTCAACCATCAAGAGTACAGATTATCACTTTTTTAATAGATAAGAAAATGAAAGATTTTAAAGACTATAATGTCTGTCTAACAAAACGAAGAATACTGAATCCATGACTTTGCTTACCACTTTAGTAAATAATCTCTTAGAGAAAACTGGATAGTCACCTGCAAATGAATGAATCTAGACCCTCTTTAGCTCTATACACAGAAATTAATTCAAAATAGATTAGAGCTTTGGGTGTAAGACAGGAAATCATGATACTTAGAAGAAAACATAGGCAATACATTTTATGACATATGCTTTAGAGAGGTTTTTGAGGACTTAACTCTAATGGCAAGGTAAACAAAAACAAAAACAAACATATGAGACTATATCAAACTTAAAAAGCTTTGACAAAGCAAAAAGCACTATCACCAAAATGAAAAGACCCCCTACTGACTGGGAGAAGCTATTTGCACATCATACATCTGAAGGGCTTAATACTGAAAATATATAAAGAACTCATAAAACTCAAGAAAAACAACTCAATCAAAAAATAGGGAGATTTGAATAGACACCTCTCCAAAGAAGACATACAGATAAGCAACAGGTACCTCTTGGTATCTAGGGAAATGCAAATCTAAGTACAAATGAGATATCACCTCTCATCAGACTGGGAACAACAAATGTTGACAAGGACACAGAGAAAAAGGAATCTTTTTATGTTGATTTTGGTAGTGAAATTTTGTGCAGCCATTATGGAAATCAATATAGAGATGCCTCAAAAAATTGAGGGTAGAAATTCCATATGATTCCATCAGCTACTTCTGGGTATTTGCCAAAACAACATCACCAACTAAACCAAACCACTAATTTGAAGAGATATGTACATCCCTATGTTTATTGCAACATTATAACATTAGTCAAAAATTGGAAGCTCGTAAAGGGCCCATCAACAGATAAACGGATAAAGAAGCTGTGGTACACATACACAATGAAATACTACACAGCCCTGCAAAAGATAAAATATTGGCATTTGTAACAACATGGGTGGAACTAAAGGGGATTATGCTAAGTGAAATAAGTCAGGAGGAGAAAGAAATATAGAATGATCTCACTCATGTGGAATATAAAGAAAAGAAATTTACAGACAAAGCAAAAACCAACCTGTGAATTGACAGGAGAACTGAGATTACCAGAGGGGAAGGGGATTGCGGGGAGCGAGTGGTCGTGGAGAGCCTGTGGATAGTGGTATATGTCTGTTGGTAATTTGTTGGTTAGTGTGATGTATCATAATACATTTGATGATTAGTGAACCTGTATACCTAAATTATTTTGTAAATCAAAATTACCTCAATTAAAAATGTAAAAAAAAAAAAATCCCATAAAGCACCCTGAATTATTTTTACTCGCGTCACCATGAACAGAAACTGGATTAACTGGTTAGCACTATATGACATTCATAAGGCTCCTAAATCTTTTAGTTTCTTTATCTATAAAATAGAATTAATTAAAAAGCTTCTCTCAGAATTCTTCTGAGTACTAAATGAGAAATTATATTGAAAAGTATCTTTAAATAAAGAACCATTAAGCTATAATTATTTTTAATAGTATAAGGAATACCTAGAAAAATTTGCAAAAATTGAGAGACCAAAGGTCAAAGTTTAGTATTTCCTTTCATATGGCTATGGACAGTATGTTTTTTCCTCATAATTATCTGATTTTTCATAGAGCTTTCTGTTTCATGAAAATTAATTGATTACTAACAGCACATTAGACCCTTGATGCAAAGTATCAAATGATGCGAGAAAATTATAAGCAAAGATTTCAAGAATTCAAAGAAGCAAGGGGTCACTTTTTCCTGGGGCCATCATGAAAGATTTTTGTGGTGTAATACTTTGTCAAGCAGTTTAAAATGAGCTTCTAAGCACTACATGAATTCAACAGATGAAGATGCCAATGAGATATAGGTGATCGTTCCAAACGTATGAATGGATGTGAATAGAGTTTAATAGTGGCAATCACAGATTCTTAAAAGTCAGAAGAAAGAGGACTATGGTTTATGATGGTAGCAATACTGAGATCCCTTTTTTGAGAATGTAGCAATGTGCTATTGGTAGGAGAGAAGGAATGAATGAGTGGACAAGAAGAGAAGCAAATGTGATTAGAAGTGAGAGGAGAGGGGGACCCAGAGTGTGGGTAAGTGTTGCCAAATAATACAACAAAGATCATAAAACAGTAACAAACAAAACTGGATATATTTGTCAGGAAGGGAACATACACCAATAAAGAAATTCATTGAATGGACATAGAGGGAGAAATGTGTTTTAAATGGGGTTTCATATGGTTGTGTTAAGGATTGAAGACTAGCACTTGGATAGAATAGTGTTGCTTGATCTGTATATGATTGATTAAAATAAGCCCTGTTAGTCATAGATCAGAAAAGAATCCTTAATCAAATCAAGAATGGTCTGGCATCCTAGGGATAATTCAGAGTTCATAGTCATATCTTGGCCTTGGCCGAAACTAGTTGTGATAGCATTCAGTTTTTGCATCTGTTAGCAAGTGTTGCTGTAAGGAGAAATTTCCTTTTTATGTGGGTTAGCCAGAGAAAAAGGAGTGAAATAACTTGATCTGGAAAGGAACACTATTTTGGTTTGTGCTTTCCTTTTTAAAAATTTGTCTCTTGATATACCTACTTTGACTGTTAGAGTAACCACTGTTAAATTCTATGTTCCATGTAATCGTTAAAAAAAAACTTTATTGAGATATAATCCACATGTAATTTATCCATTTAAAAGAACAATTGACACACCCTGGTGGAGCAATGACTATGTCTATTGCCTCCAAAGGAGCAAGCCACATACCCCTGGGTTCAAGTCCTGGGCCTGGGGAGCAGCAACTCAATAAGGATAAGATAAATATACTTCTTCCTCCTCTCTCTTCCTGCCTATCTGCCTACTCCCCTTCATTCCTGCCTGCAACTTTCTTTTGTTTTTTTAAAGTACAATTATATATATATATATATATATATATATATATGTGCGTGTGTATATACACACACACACACACACACAGACACATATATATATATTCAGTACATTTGCAGATGTATAAAACCATCCCCACCAGTATGTCTGGAACATTCTCGTCACCTCAGAAAGAAGCCTCATACTCTTTAGTTATCACCTTCTTAGTTGTGCGTCTATTGCTCAACCTACCTCCCAACCCCATGCTTAACATCTACTATGTACTTTATATTTCTATGAATCTCGCTCTAGACTTTTATATGGATGGAATTTAGTAATACTTGATCCAGAGTTTATTCATGTTGTAGTCTATATTAGTACTTTATATGGCCAAATAAGATTCTACTGTGTGTATACAGCACCTTTTTCTATCCATTCATCAGTGATGGACATTGGTTGTTTCTATCTTTTGGCTATTAAAAATAATATTGCTATAAACATTCCTGTATAAGTTTCTATGTGAATGCAGTTTTTATTTCTTTTCGGTATATACCTTGAAGTGGAATTGTAGTGTCATATGGTACCTTCGTTTAATCATTTGAGGAGCTGCCAATGTGTTTCCCAAAGTAGTTGCCCCATTTTACCACCTTCATTCCAACACTTTTTGGTTCTAGCATTCCTAGTGGGTGTGAAATGGTGTGTCATTTAAATTTTGATTTGCATTTCACTTATGGTGAATGCTACTGAGCATTTTTTTGTGTGCTTATTGATCATTTGGATTTATTCCTTGTAGATAAGCTTATTCAAATCTTTTGATGATTTTTAATTGGGTGGTTGTTTTTTTAAAGGAAAGGCACAGGCAGGAATGAAGGCGAGTAGAGGCAGGCACTCAGAAAGATGCACTTTATTTTTATTTATTTGCTTATCTTGATTATTCTCCCTGGCCCTGGGATGCATACTCAGACCCAGGGCTCTGGGATATATCTGAACTGCACCAACTGAGGACAGCAGACCAAACTCACACTTGGCCAAGAAGCACTGAGTATTTTTTAAAAAATATATTCTTGATACAAGTTCCTTATCAGATAATATGATTTGCAAATACAGTTGACTCTTATTATTCACATTCTATATTTGCAAATTTGCCTGCTCATTAAAATTTATTGATAATCTCAATACTTGTGGTACTTTAACAATCAAGGACAAGTAGATATGCAAAGTGGTAAAAATTCATATTGCCTGGTGATTACATTCCCAGCTGAGGTAGAACAAAACAAACCTTTGCCTTATGTTTCACCTCTTTTACTGCAAACAAGTATCCTTTAAAACTTTTTTTGGTTCAGTATAGTTTTTTTTTTTTTGTATATTTGTTCTGTTTGTTGGTCATTTTGCTATTTAAAATAAGCTTCCAGGGATAGTGCTTAAATGCTCTCTAGCATTCCTAAGCACAAGAAGTTCTGTGCTTCTAGAGGTATTCTGGAGAAAAATATGTCATTCAGACTCAGTTCTTTCTTTATAAAGCATTCTATAGTGTTAGATAGACTTCATTCAGACATGAGTTATAGTATTGTTGGCCATCAGTTCAATGATAAGGAATCAATAATACCTATGAAATAATGTCTCTTCAAGAGAAATACAAAACTAAGTTCCATATTGATTTTTTTGAAAAATTTTGACCAGAAGCTCATAGGAACATGATCCTCTGTTTTCTTTAGGAGCAATGTTTCAATATTTTCTAATTTAGTATTTACAGTAACTGTGTAGAACACAATTGCTAGAG
Organism: Solenodon paradoxus; assembly: GCA_004363575.1. Lineage (NCBI taxonomy): Eukaryota > Metazoa > Chordata > Mammalia > Eulipotyphla > Solenodontidae > Solenodon > Solenodon paradoxus. Next base: position 61,958 of record RJWH01004723.1, on the reverse strand, counting down.
TAATGAGAATTGAATATATTTTCTTCTGTTCTGTTGGTTTACTTTTAGCTTCTCTGACAGTGTGCTTTTAAAGCAGAAGTGATTTTTTTTCATTTAATGAAGTGTGCAATCTCTTTTCTTTTGTTGCTTGTGCTCTTGGTGTCATATTTAAGAATTCTTTACCAAATCCAAGATCCTGAATATATGCCCCCGTGTTTCTTCTAAGAGTTTTATAGGTCTAGCTCTTACATTTAGTCTTTGATACATTTCTAGTTAATTTTTATATATGGTATGAAATAAGGGCTCAGTTTCATTCTTTGTTTATGTCTATTTACTTGTTCTAGCAGCATTAGTTTGAAAAGACTATTCTTTGCTTATTGAATGATCTTGGTACTGTTGTTGAATATCAGTTTACCATAATGTGAGTTTATTTCTGGACTTTCAATTATTAATTTATAATTGTCCTATATATCTTTTTATGGAAGTTCAAAATGTCTTGTTTTCTCCCACCTTGTAGTAAGTTTTGAAATCAGAAAGTGTGAGTGCTACTTTGCTCTTCTTAGGACTGTTTTGACTATTCTGAGCCTCTTGTCATTCCATATGAATTTTAGAGTCAGTAAGTTAATTTCTATAAGGAAGTCAACGTGGATTCTGATTCTGATTACAGTGAATCTGTGGATAAGTTTGGGGGCGTGTGCTGTCTTAACAAGATTAAGTTTTATTATTTTTAAACATGGGAATTTTTCCAGATATTTATATCTTCTTCCAACAATGTTTTATAATTGTAGAGTATGTTTGTGTTTCTTAATTTATTCATAAGTATCTTATTCTTTTTGATGATATTATAAATTGATTAAAAATTATATTCCAATTATTCATGGCAGTCCAGCCTTTATAAATTGTTTATAATCTCAATCATCCTCAGTGCACATATCTCTAGACCTTAATAAATGCTGTTTCTTCTGCCTGGAAAGTTTCCTTACTCCAAGTCTCATTGTTGAATTTACATATATCATTCAAGACTCAGTTCTTTATCTATAAAGCATTCTATAGTCCTTTCCCACTCCTTTTCTAAAAAAGAAAAGACAAAATAATTGGAAGTTGATCACAGTTTTCTTTATCAAGTTTGTATATTAAGGTAGCCTATTCTAGCTGAGTGGTTAAGTACACGGTTTTTTTGATCAGACACATCTGGGTCCAAATCCTACTTCTACATCACCTTTAATTTGGGGTAAGTTGCTTAACTTCTCTGAACCTTAGTTTTCTTAAATCCACAAATTTATAAATGAAGGCAAGATGTGTAACTTTTTACATCAATTTCTGTTCTTCACAGGCTTATTGAGAGGATTATATGTGTTAATATAGGTAAAGCACAAAGAACAGTTCCTTGCCCATAATAAGTATTGACTATTTTTGTCTGCCCAGTTCTAGAATCTGTGGTATTTTCACCAATTCATGATGTTGGCACAAACTGTACTTCATAAATATTTGTTACTGGAAAAGGTGTGGTGATAGTGATGGCAGCAGTTATGGTGGCAGCTGTTTCAGCTGGAATTCAGTTCTGAAGGAGGACATCAAATGCCTTTCTTTTCTAATGAAAGAATCAGGATAATATCCAATTATGTCATCATAAGCCAAATGTCAAGCTTTTCTAGTCATCCTCTGAGAACTACTTTATTGGAAATGACTTCCCTTTCATTAAATACACTTTTATGCCACAATTTCTTGAATTTTTTGGTTTTACTGTCAGTTGTGTCAGTTGTACTGAGACTTCAGATGGCTATTACAAGTCAGTAAAGTCTGAGACCATAAACACTTTCGTTGTGAGTATTATTTACTTTCCATGAACACCTTAGCATCCAGTAGTACCATGGACACTGTAGACTAAAACATGTAATAGTACTTTAGATAAAGAGCTCTAGGCATATAATTCTTAGAATATTTTCAGGAGCATTGATTTGAAAGTGTATTAAAAATGAACCTTTTCATAGAAAATACAATTTCTTTCATCGTTTTAATAGTCATATCTTTTTTTAGTAAGCCAAAGGCTTCAGAAGTTATTCTGTTTAATGAGTAAGTTGCTGCAAAAATTTTAACTGGTTAGGCTAATGTCTAATACATATTTGATTTATGTTGGCCATGCATGTTTTATACCAAAAGTTATCAAAAAAGACTTTGCTCCTTTTATTGGACAACAAGTCATGAGAAATGTACCAAAAGGGGCTTATCATTATGTTACAAATATTATGGAAAATATACTCTAGAAATGACCTAAAACAACTTTAACTTTGGAATCAATTTTGAAAATCACATGTCCAAAGTATTCATGAATTCAACAAATAAACTCATAAAACATGTATCCAGAACCTTTCTTTCCTTCCTTCCTTCCTTCCTTCCCTTCCTCCTTCCCTCCCTCCTTCCCTTCTTCCTTTCCTCCTTCCTTCCTTCCCTTCTTGTCCTTTCTACCAATTCCATACATCTGTGATTGATTAAAGCCCTGTGGGTGGTGATTATGGATTATATTTATGAAAACCTTACGCTTTCCTGGAGTATCATATCACTGGGAACTTGCACCTTCTGAGTGATATAAGTGGCTATTACACCTCTGAGATGCATTCACTACCTCTTCTGATACTCATGCAGACTCATACATACATTTCCCTATATTCAGGCTCCTATTCTCTTTCCTCTCAAGATGTTTTTATTCACCTAGATATCACTTTCTATGACATTTTTTCCTTTTCTTGTCCAAATGCTTATTATTTTGCAATAATCAAGTTAAATCACTTCTCAACAGAATTGTTTGGGTACCTAATGTCATTTCTCTATAGGGTGTTAATATCATTGAAGAGCTAGAATCACTAGGTTTTCCCTTACAATTATTCTTACACCTTGTAATAAACTCTGGAGATTCTGTGATGTACATTTTAGCATTCATTAATTCATTCATACATTTATTTACTCAGTAAATCATTCTCCCATTAAAAATAGTTATGATTGCAGACTCTGTCAGCTGTTCTTTAGGGCTCTGAAGACATGTTGATAAATGAAAGAGAGAGAACCCGTTTTGTGTAGTTAGTTATCTCTGGGGCATTTCCCCATTAGACTGTACACTTTGTGAAGGCAGAGATATGTTTGTTTTGTTCTTCCTGATATGTCCTGCTCCTAATACTGTCAGTTTTACATAATCCATTGATTATTTGATTTGAGAGTCCTTGGAGAGTTACTCAATTTATAAATTCTAAGGAACTGAAAAGGAAAACAGTTAATCTGTACCTTATTAGAAGGACCGACAAATTGGGTCTAAAATGAAAATAATCTTATCTCTACTGATCTGTTAAACTCCACAGTTATCTTTGGTAGATAATTTAGAAAACAGTATTAGAGCTGGGAGTGTTTCAGTAATCAACTATTTAAATCCTTCCTTTGTTCTCCAGTGAGGTTGTAGAAAGTCGTGGTGTGGGGTTGTCACTCAAGGTGCCACAGTTAAAACCCAGGTTTTAAGAATGATCTTCCCTCATTTACAACACTGTGGTCCTGTGGAAGGCTTATCTCAGGATGGTGATTAGTTTTCTTACACTTCAGTCTTTAGACACCAGGGTGAAATTCTGTCTCCTTAGATAAAGAATTTAACCCTGAGGTGGGTTCATTAAGGAAATTAAGATAATCAAATGTGGCAGATGTTAGCATCATGTTTCAGGAAAAAAAATTGATTTGACTAAATCCTAAAGCTTATACTTGCGTCTTGTATGAAAATGTTGCATGAAAATGTGTTGGGACTTTGACATGTGTGGCAACCAATTCTCCAAAGAGTGAGTCACACCTCCTCCTACTCTACAACTGTCAGTGCTGGCTTCTGGTAAAAGGTTAGAAACACTGCAGTCATGTATCTTGGCTTGCTGAGAGAAAAGAGACCAGGAGCCAGGAGAAGGCAGCAATAGGGGAAAGTCAGGAAGAATATGGACAAAATGAGAGTAAAAATGGAATTTCAGAGAAGTAGGGTGACTACTGAACATAGAATCTGAGAAGGAAGGAGGCTAATCCAGAGTGTTTTTTAAAATCTACCAGCTTTGGAAATGGAGACCTACTTTTAAATAGGCGTGGTAGTGATAACAGGGTTTTAGAGTGGGCTAAATATCGAAGGAAATTGTTTGAAAGTCAAAAGGAGAACAGAATGGGTTAGGCAAATAGGTTCTAGAAGCAGAACTGGTTGGTAAGGGAGAGTCCCCTAGTGCTTTGGGTTGATTTATCCAGAGATTATTTTGGGAATGCCTGGCCACCCCTCTCAGCCAGAGGCATTGAACTCATTTTTGCTTTTGAGACTTATGACACATACTGTTAGCTACTGTCACTAGGTTCCTCAGTGGTTTCAGTGGGGTAGGGTTATGGAGGGGGTATTCATGCCTAACAGCAGATCTGGTCTTGGGAAGTTGGGAACTGACTATAGAGCTCACCTATTAATCATGAAACATTTTGGAGTGAGACTTGCATGGCTACTGATTTGAGGTCACCTCAGTTGGGATCTAGGGAGAAGATATGAACTTCTCAAAATAAAAAAGGAAACTATACACAAAGAAAGAAATTTGTTTGTGTACAGATGCTAGTAGTAGTAGCAGCAGTTTGTTTGTCATGGAATAAGGAAGATGGGGGTAATGGAAGAATAGTGAACGAACAAAAAGTAGCTGCTACTGATATTCACAGTAAGCTGAGTTCTGAGTTAGGCAGGGACATATATTTCTGACTATGACTTTTCTTGTGAGAAAGGAGCCAGAATTATGAAACTGGGCTCATCACATTAAAGTAATTTTTATCACACTTTTGCATACCATTAGTGTTCTCAGTTGCTTTCATTCTCTTTCTCTATTCTTCCTTGTGCGAAATGTGTAAGTAGGTATTCTTTTATTCTCATTTCACCAACAGGACATTGAGCTTCGGAGTCATATGCAACTTTCCAAGACCATGCAAATACTAATGAAGGATTAATTTTAGGTCTTTTGATCCCAAATTCTGAGTTATTCTTTTTAGATTATGCATCTTTACTCTAGCAAAGTCTGTGCATTGTTCTGGGTGGTCTTGACTAAGGTTATGGTAATCTGTGTTACCACTGTATCAACAGTGCCTAGTTGGATACTGACGTGGTAATCACACAGTGCATGTGTTTAAAGGAAGAAAAAACAAATGATGGTAAGAAATATAGATGATGTTTAATGAGTATGTGAGGTAGATATTTGCTCCAGTAAACCCTACTCTTCAAGATAGTGCCCTTTCATTTATCACTACTGTGGGCTGCCTGACTGTTGCTTTTTCATTTACAATGAAAAAGAAAGCTCCGCGAAGGAAATGAGCAACTAATCCGAAATTCAACTAGAACCTACATCAAATTTCAGGTTAAATGTTAGCCCATATTAAATTGCATCATGGATCAACATGGAGCAACATTATTCTTCTTACACTGAGCACCATTCATATAGGACATCTACCAGTTCATATAATTTTTGTTGTTTTTTGACTCCTCCCATTCTTCCCCTATCCCAGTGAAACACAGTGGTGAGTTTTAAAATTTTATGTATACCTTTCCATCACTTTGCATTAAATATTACCTATTATTAAATTGTTTTAATACATGATTTTTTGCATTTTAAAATTATTCTGTTGGAATTTCCCTTGGGAAAATAAATCCTGTTTTCTACTATTTCCATTTCTCCTGAAATTCTGAATACAATACTAATCACTTAATTGGCTCTTAATAAATACCTACTGATGGATGAGTTTTCTGAAAAGAAAGTGAACTATTCTAAATCTTTTCCTTGACTGTCATTGTATTGTAAAAGTTGTACATGCCCTAGAAGTATGATTTTACCTATTATGGGAGGAGCCTGCTTTTGATATGAGACACTACTAGTATTCATCCCTTTCCACTTAAAAAGCTGTGGGTCTTTGTCTAAATTTTATAATACTTAATTAGTTGTATAAACTGTGTGTAAGAATGTTAATTCCCGTCTTACAGGGTAATTATGACAGTTGCATTAGGTAATAGATGAGAAACTACCAGAATACTATATAACAAAGCAAGCATTTCATCTTCTTTCTAATCTACTCTCAATATTCTATGGGAATTACCAGTATTAACTTTAGTTTCCACATATAAAGTGTGTCATTCTGAGCAAACAACTTGATATCTCCAAGTTCAGTTTTCCATAAAATGAAATTGAGATGAGCAAACATAATAGTTAATGAGAATGGATTTTGTAAACTATAAATCCTTATACAAATTAAAGATATTTTCAACCATCTATATTTTACTGACCATAATGTGGCACAAAGAAAGGAGATAGTATTTTTAATTTTCTTTCTTCTTTGAGTAGAAGACACTTGCCTAGTGATTTAAAGACCTTCCAATATAATTCAATTTTAGGAACTGTGTCCTCAAAGGTTTATGATGGGTTTCTAATTGTTATCATATACATTCTTTAGTAGAAATGTTAAATATAATATTTTCAGTGACTTGCAGTAAATACCAGCCTTTTTATCCTGATAGATATTCTTTCAATCTAGTGATATAATTCCAGAACCATTTTTTCTCTCCCTTTCACCACATCTAAAAATGATTTTTGTTGTTGATCATAGTAATCACTTTATAAGAACTAAAAGATAACATTCACGTACATGTACACTGTAAGATTTATCTTTAAGAATGGAGTGAGCAAAACTCAGAATTAATAAGAAACCCAAAAATGTGAATACATATTGCACACGTTCTTAAGGTATTACTAGGAAGACTGCTGTGTGATGCAAATGTAAGGTTTATATTGGGCTTTGCTAGTTTTTTTTTTTTTTTTTTTTTTTTAACTCAAAAGGCATTGAGAATATCTGGCTTCTGTTCAATGAACTTCCCAAACCTCCTTAGTAAGATTTATCTTTTCACATGGGGGCATTAATCAAGACAAATTCCATCACAACTGTTGCCACACATTTCTTGCCATGTGCTACTTTACCCAGAGCCTTCTTCAAAGGATTATAATTTCAGTATTTCATCACTTCAGCATTTCATCTGTCATTCTGGCAATAGTTGATGCCTCTTTTATCCTTCAGTTTTTTTCCATATAAACTATTAATATATATGAAAATGCATGTGTCTCTCTTAGACTCTCATTACCATCTTGCCTGTACTGCTAGTTTTGTATGCAGCCTGCAGTAAATTCTGTGTGGATGGCCTAACTAAGTTATGGGAAAGCCAAATGTGATTGGATAGATTCGTAAAATGTAGTCAGGTCATACACTACTGAATATATATTTCTTTCTCCATCCTCTACACCCACACACAAGGCAGTGTGTTTGCATATATACATGCTCTTTGGGAGAAGTCTTGGCCACACATAAATAAGTTGATAAAGTCCAGGAGTCACATAGCACTTACCATACATAGAGTTGCAGCTTATGAATCAGGTAGCGTTAACTATAAATAAATAGCCAAAGACTCATTACAGTGCTGGTTATGGGCCTTTTCCAGTGATTGGTTTTTAATCTAAAAATAGGGACCAGTGGGCTGTTTCAAATATTTCATGTCAAGGGAGGAAATGTCCATAATCAGCAATCTCATTTTTTTTTTCTTCTTGTGTCAGGACTCATTGTTAATATATAATGGCTAGGAAAAATGGTTGACTCCAGGATCTCTGGGTTGTAATTTCGCCTCACATGCCAGAGCATAAAGTCTTATATGGCCCTTTATTAATGGTTTATCATCATTGTGTTCCTATTTACTAATTTTCTGAAAATAATTTGCAATCATGTCATAATGTCATAAAAATAAACTTAACTAGTTAGAGGGTTGGTTTTCTTTCTGGACACCCATTCCACTTTTTATGATTTTTAATGCCTGCCTTCTTGTGTGATGTATTTGCAAACTCTTTTAGTTACGAGCAACAGACATGTAATTTGAAGTGGTTTAAGCAGAAAGAGAACTAATTGAACTACTCGCTTCCTTCATCTGATTGTGCTCTAGCCAAGAACAAGGTTTGGGGGAAGCAATCACATGACTTCCCTTTCTTACAATGGAGAGTGTTACCTAGTCCTCTTGAATTTACCATTTCTGGGTCTGCCCAGTCTTCTTATGTGTTTGACACAGTTCTCATCCTAACATACCTACGGTGTCTAAGCCCTTTATATGAGAACTTTCAGAGATAGGTAACAACAGTGGGAGAAGGATTTTCCTTGGTTCTTCAATAGGAAAGAAGCAGACTTAGCTTTTCATGTTCTAACAAAAACTCTGTTGGGCTTAAATCAGATAAGCTTACTAGCCAAGATCACTAATGGAGTAAAATAAGTTACTCTCTCCTTATTTAAAATATGACCAAAATTCTAAAGAACATTCCATTTCCATGAGATTATACAGCTGCATATATATGGTTTTTATACTTTTCAGGATTGCGTTTATTACTTACTTTGTTTCCATAATAGTTCTAAAGACACAGTTTGATGACAATAGCAAATTTGGTGACTGATAGGCTTTTCTAGTCCAAATTATTCTTTTTACCTTCCTCTACCACTTTTAGATTCTGTACAATATTGTCTGGTTTATGATGACAGACTGACAATGGAGAGCACACCAGATGCTTTTCTTCTTTGGGCTCAGTATGTTTTGTAAACAAAGAAAAGACCCCTGCCTCCTTCTTCCAGTTACTGGTGTTCTAATATTCCTAACAAGCACCCTTACAGTGTCTTTTGGTCAGGAGTTACCATTGTTATTCCCAGTCAAGGCATCCCTCTAGTTTGGATAAGTCTTCATGGAATCGTTTCATATATACCTTTCAAAGTACAGCTGCTTCATGTTTGGACTTTTCTGAGAACAGATGGTCTCAGATGAGATTTTTTTAATCTTAAATTTCCTTGTGTAGTTCAGATTTTTACATTAATCCAAGTAGGGATTCAGATGTGTCCAGGGAAAGTCTAATGAATGGGTAAGGTAGCCTGCCAGAAGACTCTTTGGATAGGAGAGTTTACCTAATAATTTGCTATCCATTTCTTTCTTTCTTTTCTTCTTCTTCTTTTTTTTTTTGGGGGGGCTGGAAGTGATTGAGAAAGTATATATTTGAGATGGAAGTCTAGGGAATGAGAGAATGAGGATTACAGTACAAGGTCTTTCTTTTTAATATCGATCCCTAGGCCTGGCCCCATGGATATTGTCTGAGCAGCTTGGAGAGAAAGAGAGAGTATATAAGTGAAAGCTGAGTGAAGCACCCTTGTCTTGCGGCCCTCTATGAGACAAATGGGTGCATACTTCACTACTTTAGTCCTCTTGTGGCAAATGATGTTAGAGAGTGGGTAAGAAGCACAGCTTCTCCACTTCTGCAGAAAGGTCATTGCCTTTTCAGAGCATTGAAGTCTCCATAGGAAATTAGCGTCATTTCATTCTCAAGGTTTTGCTGGCAGGTTTGTAAGCAACAGGAGGCAATATCCTTCCACAGACATCAGCATCGTTATAGTGAACTCCTACATTGAATTTAGGGAACTAACCTTACGTTATTTCTCCAGCAGCCAACATTAGTGAAGCAGGGGAAGATGTGAAAATTAAGGCAGATGCTACTTGGTATTGGGAGGACTGTTTATGAACTCCTAAAGATACATTTTGAGAAACTCTTTCCAATTATAGAGTGAGCAATTTGAGCCAATGGTGAAATGAAAGGTGTTACTTTTAACTGAGCTATAGTTACACTCAAAGGGGCAAAGTGTTTCCTCTTACAAAGATTTTGAGTTCATGCTCCCCTTTAAGAGTAGACTTGTACAATAGTCAATTTTTGATTTTCTGTAAAAGCGGTAATATGTGCTCTAGGAATACTCTAATTTCTGAGAATGTTTGCTGAAAGAAACCATGAATCTATGATCCTCATATAACTGGGGTATGAGGAAGAAAAGGTTATTTCTGCTATTTCCCCAACTACCTGAGTTAGGGCTGTGGTCTATCTTGACTCTGAATTCTTTCCCCTTTTTTGAGCCATAAATACAAAACCAATGACATCCATATACCCCATAGCTTCATTAATTCTGTCAACTTAGAATATTTAATTCCACTCACTAGAAGTGCTTTTTTTATAAACATCCGCACTTACCCATCTCATTCATACCCACTCTTTTCCAACACATTCTTCGGTTTCAGTTTAGTCAGCCTATTAGCTAAGTCACATCTGCAGCTTGACTGCTGTTGTACAATCTTAGCAATGTCATCTTCATTATTTATTTACTATCGAAGTTCCAAGAGAATGTGATCTTTTTTCTGTGGTTGCCTGGAGTTTGTGTTTGGACACACTGAACTAGTTTCTACTTCGTTGGCTATGACTTTCAGTTATGTGATTTCTTTTGGTTAAATATTCCAAAGATTTATATAAACACAGCCAAGACAAAGCCTTCCTTTCTTGAAGGACATCCTCTAGGAATAGTAATATTTATACTTTAGCTTATTCCTCTCTCTTCTTTGATAGTATGCTGACAGCCATGAGAAATCGTGTTTTTTTTTAAAGGATCAGATGTCATCCTTCTCAAGTCATCAGAGCCACCTCCTGCAGAACTTTGGCTAGTTTGTTTACCTTGAGTTTCCCATTGATATTTCATTTAACTATGACTAGGTCAAGCAAAGATGATTGGGTCTAGACAGGACTTCGTTTTCCTTGTCTCTGGGCATGCCTATTTTAAAAGTTTTTATTAATGGTTATTTCCAAGTCTTCTCCTGTCTCTTCAAATATAAGATCATATGTGTCCCTTAAGAGATGTAAACATAAATATGAGAATAAAAAAATACAGTTAATGAAGTTTGGAAGTCATTCAAACACAGAGGGCTTACACAAAAATCTCAAACCAATCTTGCTATATTCAGAGATTTTTGCTTATGATAATATGTGGCTTCCTGTTTATAAGGCTAATCCAAGTGCATGAAAATCAAGTTGGTTATCAGAGGACTCCTGCCAAACTGAGTTTGGGTGATGTAAGTTCAAGTGATTAAGATGTATAATCATAGATAAACTAAGTTGTTAAGTACAAGACTAGAATTTTGAATATTCCTTGGTTAAATATGTTATGAAAAACTATTCCTCATGAAACATTTAATTTTAGTAGATTTAACAGATATTGTAAAAATTAAATCATTTTATTCATCTTTTTTTTATTTCCACATAATTTAAACTCATTTTTTTCTCAGATTTATTATATAATGTGTTGAATAATCAAACTTCAAGAGCAACTTATTGCTCATAACAAATGCATGTTTTGGAAAGTGTAAGCAGATTCTAAGTTGGCCCCTTTTGGCACGTTCGAAGCAAGTGAAATGGTCAGATTAGGCCACATGCCTATAACATTATAAGAAGTCCTAAGTTTCATGTAAAATATAAATAAATGCTTCAAAATGCATCTGCGTGTCAGCCTTCATAAATTAACAAGTTTGGTTGTTCTGTGGTGCTTTTATATTCTTAGGCAAGAGTGATCCTAGAACAACTGCATCCAGTAGGTCTGTGGAAAAAAGCATGCTTGAGAAGACAGATGGCCTTCTAGGGACAGGCTAAGGGCTTCTGGGATATTGGGGGAGGTCAGTGTGTCAGGCTCACTGGGGTTCCTAGAGATATGAACTGCTAGAGGTCTGCAGAGATGGTCAGTATGCCTTTGGACAGGTTCAAACATCTTTACAGGCTGTAGTGGACTGAGAGTAGGGCCCAGGAGCAGCCAAGACCACAATGTATCATTTCACAGACTATTACAAGGGTGGGCTAGGCTGGGACAACTGAGTCCTCAGTATTCCTGGCCTGCTGCTTTTGCTGCTCTTACCATGTCCTAAGAGTAGAGGCCCTTTGGAGGAAGAGTGACTTAGTCCTTTCCATTGTGCCACCAGGAAAAGAGCTTCTACCACACAGCTCTGAGGGACATGAGAAAAATCAACAGCTTCCTTGGGATCAAACCGTAACTCCAGACTGGTTGCTGAGGAAGAGAGCTCTGTTTTTTTGTTTGTTTGTTTTTGGCTTCACATGCCTAGAGTAGACCTACAACTTGGAGGCAAGATCTGGTGTGGGTACATAATGGAGTAAGGTACCCCTCAAACTTCATAAACTCTTGTTGTTCTTATCAAGACTTAGTACATTTTCTTGAATGAATATCTTTCCTTTTGCTCTAGGACCTTAGGACAATTTCTACAGCCTTTTATATAATTACCTTTTGTAATATACACTAAATTGTTGTTTGCTGAAAACGGGTCTCTCGAGCTCCTTACTTCACCATTCTGCACCTGTCTCCATTCATATCCAAGTACAAACATTCCAGCAATTCTGATAAATGATTAATACTTGTATATTTTACTCATCATTACTTTTTGGGTTTCCAATGATATTTTTCCTTTTGTTTTATGTGTTTTGAGGTTTTGAACCCACAGAGCTTAATTTGTCTATCTCATTGTGGGAAGAGCTCCCTTTAGGCTTGTGTGTTTGCTGAAGCAGTGTTAGTATTCCTTGACTTGTACTTGCTTTTTGAGAGAAAGCATGGCAATTCTATATTTTTTCTCCCCAAATACATAATTTGAGGCTGAATAATAAGAGATTATTTTTAATGACAAGTGATAATACTGTGCGATCTAGGAAAGCTGACATCAATTAAAAAAAAAAAGTGAAAATAGAATTGTATCCCTTTAGTGGAAATTTCTTATCACTGCTTTAGTCTGAGACATAAGAAACTGCAAGCATGTCATGGCTAGTGGAAATAGGATAAATTATGATTGGTGACATCATTTGAAAATTTGAAATGTTCATGGATTAGGTTGTATCCCGGGGACTGGTGGTCAGTTCATGAGAGAAATGGTCTAGAAAAATCACAGAGCTCTGCAAAATGATTTTCAGAGAGTTAGCATATTTACTTCACTCTGAGTGTGGACCTTTTACAAGACCCTGCAGAATTATCCCTCAAAATCATCTTTACTGTTCCTGGTTCTACAGAGCAGGTCTAGGAAGTGGGCTTTGGATGTGTCCAAATTATAATACACAGACTATTATTAAATAGTGGTATTTTTTTTCCAAGTAATTGGTCATTCTAAATTTGTGGGATTTTTCCATAAAATGATGCAAATAGTGATTTTGAAACTATTGTAACCCAAGGATCCCTGTTTTTATGCATCTGAGGGTCTCTGCTTAAGTGTCAACCACCATTTCAAACATGCTGGGCAAGTAACATTTTCTCTGCTCCGGCATTTGCGATTATTGCCCATTTCTTTTATTGTACTAGAATTAAAGTGGATTTCTGCCTATGAACCTATTTTAGAGTAAGTGGTAGTTTCTTAGTACGTTTTTTACCCTTTATAGGAATCATTTCAAAATATTTTAGAAAAAATTACTTTTCCCCCCATCTCCATGTATGAATTGTATTGGAGAGACAAAACTGTCTGTGAGTCAGCTTTGGAAAGAACTTGTAGATGCCAATGTCGAGTGATGGTGGAGACTACAACATGCAGAGTTTCAGAATCATCCTAAGTTCCTGACTTTTAAAAAGAAGCTTGCATTTACAGAAGGTAAAGGAAAGGGTAGTAGCTAGAATTCCAACAGTTTTTATTTTGATTGACTTATTTTTTTCTCATTTGTTATCCTTCCCCAACCTGGAATGCCTATTTATTAATTACTGTGTGCAAGATAGTATATCTGTAAGTGTACATGCAAATATACTATTTTATTTAATTTAGAAAGATAGCTAATTAGAGCAGTATTGCTTCTTCATTAGAGGCATTAGCCTGATCATAGCTACTCAGAGCAGAAGTAGCAGAGCTGGAACCTAAACTCAGATATCTTATTCCAAGTTGGTGCTGTTTTCTCTAGACTAGTGAGAAAGAGTTGGGGGTATTGGGAAGCGGCATCCAAGGGATGCAGAAGAGATCATACACATTCTGGGAAGTGAGGGAGAAATAAAATAAACATGAGGTAGAAGAGAAGGGCTTCCCTTCTTTTACTTTTTGGAAATGAAATATGCCTCATTCAGGATTCAAAAATTTAACTTCCTGAAAACTCAGTATGCAAAGATTTAAGTTGTTTACTAATATGGATTTTCTTAAGTTGGGTTCATAAAGGTTTTCAGTCATTTTTAAACTTTAAATATTTTATTGAAGAAGCACTACACTATAACATTACATAGATTTAAAGTGTGTTTTATTATAATTCAACATCTGTATATACTACGTTAAGTTCATCACTAACAGTCCAATTCTATTGAATATTGTAAAACTTTGTTTTTGAAGAGCATTGTTATTTGTTAAGGTAAAAAAAACCTGGAAAGTATGGATGGTTTGGGGGAATCTTCCTGAGACCTTACTTTATAAAAAAGAAAAATTATTAAAGTTATCTACCTAGTTGAGAAAACTAAAAGAAGAATTACCATTGTTCTATATTTTCCTATCTCAGACTCGTGCGGAGATAACCTCTGGTTCTTGTTTTACATTTCTAAATATGCACTGGCCACAAATTCTTGAGTTTTCTTCTTTAAACTTTATTCTTCTTGTTATGACAGATAATATATCTCTGAGGCTAGAGTTTCCTTACTCCAACTCCCATTTTTATTTCACTCACTCCTTTTTCCTATTCCTTGTTTATGATATCAGTGTTAATCTCTCATTTGTTGCCTTTGTAAAGTCGCACTTTTTCATATAGCCTCTATTTTTGTTATATTTCTTTGTTTTGTTAATTTGAGACAGAGTCTCTTCACTCCCTGCTTTGTATGATGACTCTATTAACCCCCTACCTTCCTTCCACCTGTTCTTTCCTCTTTCTGCTTTCCAGATTCTGATAGCTGCATTATTTTAAGCCTGTTAACATTTCCATTTCATTCTATAGCTATCAAGTAATCTATAATTTGTGAGTAATTATAGACATCGAAAATTAATAAATACCTGTCAAAATTGTTTTAAATAATAATAGCTAATATTAATTGAGTGCTTACAAATGTGCCACGCACTATTCTAATTATTTATATACAATAACTCAAATTTCTTTGCAAACATATTTACTATGTTAATCCTTGACACTATGAAGTAGATAATATATTTTGCTCATATTTTAAAGATGTGGAAATTGAGGCATTGAGAATTAACTAACTTGCTCAAAGGCTTATAGCTAAAAGTGATAGAACCAGGGTTTACCTCAATGTACTCTTGATCTGGAGAGCATTTCTGCTTGAATTAGCTTTTGTTGTGTACCAAACCACACTGAAATTTCCGTGACTAAAGAGCAATCATTTCTTTACTTCATGACTCCGTGGGCTCAAAGTTTGAACTGGCCTTCAATGAGCAGTTCTTTGGGGCTTGGTAGGTTCACTCCAGCATCTGGGCAGGGAGGCAGCCCTGCTTCTGGAGGTTAGATGATTATTGGTTAGGGCTCTGGGGAAGACGAGACTACATATGTCTTATCATCCTGTAGGCTAGTCTGGTCTTGGTCATGTTACTACCAGCAGGTTTGAAGACTGAGATAGAAAGAGGGAGGGAGTGAGGTATATAGAAGGTCAGGTCTCTTGAGCCTAGGCTTGGGAATGTCACACCGTCCCTTCTATTGCCTTCTGCGGGCAAAAGAAGTCACAAACTCAGCCCAGACTCAAGGGGAAAGGAAATAGACTTCACCTCTAGTTGGGAATTCCTAGAAAGTTACTTTGCAGTGACATGCTTATAAAGAGAGGTGATGAACTGTGACCAGTTTTGCATTCTACCACAGTTAATTTGATGATTACATATATTTCTCTTCTGTAAATATTACTTACTGGAGAACCAATGTGTGTTATAGTATACTTAATACTCTAAAGTTCTACTGTCATCTCTCAACATAAAAAATAAAAAGATAAAGACTGTTAGACCTCTTCTGTTGCTAAATCACTATTTTATTTTAATTTGTTTTATATTAACCCATTTCTTCTATATCTATTTATTTTATGATCATGATTATCTTGTACAACTGTCTTCTAGCTTTTACTCTCCTAATGAGAAATCTGATGGCAGCCTGATTCTCTTGTTCTTTTGTAGTGTCTGTTTTGTTTATTCTTTCTTTCTCAGTTGTTAGATTTCTCTCTTCATTTTTTTTTGAAATTTCACAAAGATGTGTTTAAACATGGATCATCTGCTAATATCTGTTGGATTCTTTAAAATTAAAAATTTTAATATCTCAAACTTGGCAAATTACCTTTTATACTATTTTGTTAATAATCTTCCTGTTGATTTCTACATTCTTTCTAAAATTTCTATTAGTGAAATATTTGACTTCTTAGATGAATTTTTTCTATGCTTTTTAAATCTTTCTCTTTTGTTCCACATTCTGGAAGAATTCCTCACTTTTATCTTTTAATCTTCTTATTGAATTTTTAATTTTTTAAATCATGTTTTTAATTTCTAAGAGTTTTCTCATTTTTTATTGCATTCTATTCTTATTTCATAGGTAATATGTTCTCAAACATTTCTGAGTATATATTTATGAGAGATTAAAAATTATTTTAAAAAAATCCATCTTCCAGGTTCAGTTTTTCTCTTTGGTCTTTTTTTTTCATGTAGTAAATTTTCTTAAAATGACATCTGATTTTGGTTATCTGTTCAGATTTTAGGGTGAGGAAAAAGGTCCTTTACAAGTTTTGTATAAACAGGGGATGCTTGTCAATTACAGGTTTAGCTCTCATATGAGTGAGTAGGAAGCTGTCCTGTATGGTGTAAGAGAAGATGAAGAGTTGGTCATTCATATATAGAGACACATTTTATTAATGTTTTTACAGTCCCATTTCCAACTCTCATTCAATGGTCTGTCAATTTGTATTTTATAGTGACTCAGATTATACTCCTTCTGCCATTAAAATACTTTCCGAAAATTTTCTACTCTGTAGGCTTCTCCTTTTTATTTCACTTATATCTTTTCTTTAATTAAAAAATATTATATTTACTCCCTGGAACATATTTTCTCTAGTTTAGATTTATACCCCTTTCTTCCTTCAACATAATTTTAAAAGGGAAAGGGAGAAGAAAGAAACATCTAATCTCGGACAATTTCATCCAGAAGTTTTCTTCATATTTTATTTCAAAACAGAAAAATTCTGACTATATCCTCTGCTCAACAGGAATACTCTATCTTGTTAGCTGATGATGGTATCCCCTTTCATGTGCTAACCTCTATATTTGCTGTATTTTCAAAACTTTTTAACTTAAAAGTTCTTAAAAATGGTTTCGCGTCTCTGGAGATAGGAATGAGGCACTCATATTAATATGCCACTATATTATCCAGATGTCACTATATTATGGAATATGGTTAAGACTCTTATATTTCCCCCTTCCAGCTGTGCTGGGATAATCTGACATATAGGACAGAAACCTTACCATACATGTATATGACTATGCTTCATTAACATAGACAGATTTCTTGTCAGTGGTTGGTATATTAATCTGGCAAATCCTCTTCTCATCCCGCCAAAATTTTGATTCCTTGAAAATCTGCCAATCTAGTTCTTAATGTCTGTAAGTATGGGGATCCCTTCATTTAGACTTCCTTGAAGCAGTGGTGTGTCTTTTTGTTGCTCTTGTGGTAGTTCTCTTGGATTGTTCTAGTTCTTGCTTTCCCCTGTTCAAAACTACAAAAGCTACTCCCTTTTTTATGGCTAAATTTGCTTGGTTTACTCTTAAAAACAGCTCTTCTTTTACTAAGCTCTCTTTGAATTCTCCAGAGGCTTCCATGGTTTGCATGTTCTCACCTTTTCCTCTCGTAAATCCATCTAGCTCTTTGTCTTCATCATCAAAGTGTCCCCAGTCTTCCTCTTGAGAGTTTTCATGTACACTTCCCCTTTGTCACTTTCCCACTGCACGGTCAGGAAATGTTATCTTTGCTGTTCACAGTAGCCTTTTAGAAACACAGTTTAGCTAAGCAAGAAGACACATTACATGTTATTTGGACCTTTATGTTCAGAAATTTTAGATGATTTTTGGAGGTTAATAAAGATGCAAGATTAATAATTTTTAAGAAGTCTGAAGTATTTCATTTTATTAATTTACATGTTTCATTTAAAACTACAAACTGAAGTCTATTAAATCTTTATATACTGGGGGTATTGTGGTGGTCAAAGAACATACATGAATTCTATTTAGGCATTAAAATCACACAAATAAATGTTAAATTTCACAAGAAATTTGAAGGTAAGGACAGAGCTATGAGAATTTGTCATGGTCTTGGAAGTTGTGGGTGGATCTCAGGAAGTGGTATTCGACTATTCGAGGAATGACATGATTATATTTTCACTTAAAAAGATTATTCAAATTGATTGCATTGGGAGGGGGTCAGATGGAATGTCAGTGGAACAGTAAGAGGACATCCAGGTGAGATATGATAATTTGGACTGCGATGACAACACTGGAAATAGAGAGATGGGGAAGAATGTCAGAGTTATTTAGAAGGAAAATTAATAAGACTGATGACTAGTTAAATGGTGTCAAAGAGGGAGAAAAAGTGATTGAGAGAATTTTCCCAGATCAAACCACCTAGTGAATGACAGAGCTGAAATTAGAACACAAATGACCTCATTTACAACAGCAAGCTTTCTGTTACAACTCATCACAAAGTAGTACTCAAAAGTATGACTTTATAAACCTTTCTCTAACTTGTAGTTTCTTGTAGTCTATACTTTCATTAATGTTTTTTATTCTCAAAACCTGATATATTAAGAAAAGTTTATTTTTTAAGGAAGTTTTGTATTCATAGCAAAGCTGAGCAGAAGCTATTATATAGAGTTTCCTATGTACCCTGCCCCCAACCATTCATAGCCTTCCTTATCAGCATTCTCCACCACAATAATACATTTTAAAATTGGTCAAACTGCATCACCATGTCATTATCACCCAAGGTCAATATTTTACATTAGGATTCACTTTGACATTGTACTGTCTATTGGTTTATTGATATAATGACATGTTTCTACCATAATAGTATCATACAGAAGTGTTTCACTGCCCTAAAAAGTCCTCTGTGCTTTGCTTATTCATCTCTGTGTCCTCAAGAGAGATATGTATGCATACATATGTATATATACGTAATATTAATAGGAGATAGTTAGATTTCTTACCATTGGCATCATTTTGCTCTTTCCATAGTTTTACCTCTTCTGGAATATCACGTAATTCAGAGCATACAGCATGTAGACTTCCCAGTTGCCTTCTTTCTCTTAATAATGTAATTTAAAGTTCTTCCATGTCTTTTCATAGCTCAATAGCATGTTTCTTTTTACTTCTGAATAATATTGAATTGTTTGGGTATATACCCTGGTTGATTTTTTCCATTCACCTGATGAAGGAAATTTTGGTTATTTCCAAGTATTGGTAATCATAAATAAAGCTTCTTTATAAATATCCCGATTTTTATGTGGGCAAAAGTTTTGAATTGTTTTTGATGAATATCAAGGAGTACAATTGCTACATGGTATGGTAAGAGTGTTTTTAGTTTTGCACAACATTGCCAAATTGTATTCCAAGGTGGCTGTGCCATTTTGCATTCCTACCAACAATGAATGAAAATTCTTCTGTTTCACATAATGATGTTGTCAGTGTTTTGGATTTTGGCTATTCTAATAGGCTTGTAGTGGTATCTCATTGTTTTGATTTGTATTTCCCTAATGACATGTGATATTGACCATCTTTTCATATGTTTATTTGTCATCTGTATAACTTCTTTGGTGAGATTATGTTAAGGTCTTTTTGGTCAGGTTGTTTACTATTGTTGATTTTTAAGAGTTCTTTGTGTACTTTAGATAATGGTCCATTTTCGATGTGTCTTTTGTAATATTTTCTCTCAGTCTATGGATGACAACATTGTGCTTTTCTTCCTTTTACATCAAGGATAATTTTTGATATAAAATTTATGTGCTGTCTGACCCTGTGCTGAAAAATACTTTTGGAATTTTGAAATTCATGCTGAAAGATGAAGTAGCTTTTGTGAATTCTAAATTACCCTCTAGTGTGACATTCTGAACTTGATATCTCAGTTTACCCTTGAAGTCTCACATTATATGTACCAGTCCTCACCTTGTCAAAAGGAGTTCTGTACTTTTATGGTTATGAAATGAGAGCTAAATATTGTCTGGATTCTGGATATCTCATTGGAGGGAATATAAAACTTATTCCTGTTGAAATAATGTAAGAGGCAGTATGACCAGTAGAATGAACATATGATGATATAAAAAGTTCTTATTTCTAGTGTGAGTGCCAACATGTGGTAGCTAGTAATTTTGACTTAATAAACCTGACAAAGTTTGTTTTCTTTTATGTAAAACTGGAGTAATATTAATACTAATATTGGTAACAATGTTAATTAATAATGTGCTCTTGAGTTTTCTCCATATCTTTCCATGGCTTGATAGCTCATTTCTTTTTTAATACAAAATGATATGAGTTAGTTAATAATATTAATTAATACTACTGTGATGGTTAGTGTGAAGTGTCAGTTTGGCCTGGTCATGGTACCCGGTTTTTGATCAAACACTAGTTGATATTTTGCTATGGAGATATATTTTAGGTGTGATTACCATTTAAATAATACATTTGAAATAAAATTAATTAATTTCCAGTTGAGCTATCCTCATCTAGTCAATTAAAAGCCTTGACAGAAGAGAGAAGGTCCCCCAAAGAAGATGGAGTTCTGCCTCCAGATTGCCGTTATGCTTGGGACTGCAACATCAACTCTTGCTTGAATTTGTAATCTGTTGACCTGTCATGCAGATTCTAGGCTTGCCACCCTCTGTAATCATGTCATTTAATTTCTTAAAATCAATCTCTCTCTGTTTCTGTCTCTGCCTCTGTCGTTTCTCCTCTATGTCTCTGTCTCCCTGTCTCCCTCTTTACATGCACACACACACACACACACACACACACCAGTGGCCTATTGGTTCTGTTTCTCTAGAGAATTCTGACTAACACATTTATCACAGTCAGATAAAATAAATTAATCAATTTAGCAGCAATGTATAAACTTTAGGGCAATATAAATGACTTAAAACCTAAATATGGTTCTAGATTCAAAGTTTTTCCTGAATAAAGGAATGATTATTTCCTTGTTATTTACTCATATTTCTTTTGTACATCCCACTTATAAAAATTGCCACAAGGATAAACAAATCTGGAAGTCAAAAATGAGTTCTGGAGGGTCAATGAAGAGTTGGCATGAGGGTCAGTTCAGTGATGAGATGAAATGTGCTGGATCTCAGAAATTAAGAGAGAGGGAGTTGGTAATGAACTCAAGGATGGGGATGAAATAAAGGTTTCTGGACTCAATCAGTAAGAATTAACAGATGATCTTTCAGGAAACAGTTTCCATAGAGTAGCTGTAGTGGATCTATAATTTTGTGTGCAAATCCAAGGCCACTTATATTTTCTGGAAGGTTGTATTTTCAAGATATACACTTTAGTAAAAGACTAAACTCTAGAACTCACACTTTGTAGAGTTATCTCAGAAATATATGCTTCCAAAGATGTCATGCATCTTCAATGATCGGCACAATACATTTATCCTGCAGACTAGGAGTTTTATTTGTGAGTTTAAGAGTTTAAGGCTTATGCATATCTCACTTCTTTGTTTATATCTCTCTTCAGAGTGTGGGAAAGTTCTTAATAAAGAAATTAAATACAGAGAGATAAGAACTTTCCTTAATATGCTACATACATTTGATGCTATCAAGATTGGCATATTTCCCAGATCAAAAGCTGCTATTAGCTCACTGTTTCTTTGACCCATATATATTTCTTCAAATTATCTACTGTGCACTGATATGCAAAAGCAACTTTAATTCCTAATAAAACATGGCCCAATATTATCTAATGTGTTGTTTTTAAGAATTATTGACAAAATACAAAGTTCAATAGAAATACAAAGTTTTTTATTTGTATAAATGTATTTGTATAAATATATTGTATTTAATAAATATCCTTTTTTTTAAAAGCACCCTCAAGACCACCTTATTTTTAGTTACTGGAATAAATAACTTCTGTTCAGATGCTTTTACATATCTCTACCCAGAGTTGATTCTTGATGCAAATGCTACTGTGCAAACAGCAAGAGACTGAATGCATGCATAATCAATAATGCATCTAGAGGCTCTCAACTGAGTTCAGTCAGAGTATCTATTAGACCTTGTCTCTCATTATCTCTTCTCTCTAGCTAATTATTCAGACATTCCAGGGAAACTTGGCTGCAGTTGCCCTCCTTCCTTTGAGCAATAAGGAAAAAGAAATTATCTCCAGAGAGATGAAGAATCTTTTTCTACAGTGGCTCCATACATTTTTGAACTTATGTCTCAGTGATTATGCACAGCCAGCACGTATTTCAGTCATTTTTTTAATGTTCATCAAAAACATTTATTAAGAACTTTCTAGTTTCCAGGCATCATTGGGGCTAGAAGGAAAGTTTTTGTTGTTTGTATTTCATTTAGTGGGAGAAGATAGAAAAACAAGTAAACCAATTAAAAATAATCCTATAGGTAGTATATATGAATCCTAAAAAGTAATAAAATGAATATTATAATGTATGGAGAGGGACTGGCAAGGATACTTGTATCAGGTAGTGAAGAAGGCCTTCTCAAGGAGTTGGGGTAAACTGAAGAATTAGAAGAGATTTCTGAAGCAGAGGGAATCATAATCCAAAGGTCCTGAAGTAGGATTTAATATGTTGGAGTAATAGAAAGAAACCTGACTTGGCTGAGTGTAGAGAGTGGGAATAAGGCTGATCTAAGGGCAGATTGTACAGGGTCTTGTAGACTGAAATGGAAAATTTTGATTTTACTCTACGTATATTTGGAAGCAGCTAGAATTTTTTGAGTTGGAGATTTATTGACAGGATCAGTTTTTCCTTCTTTCTGTAATTTTCTCATTGTACATTTTTGCACTGAATTTTTAACCTTTCCATAGGATTTCTGAGTCAATATTTCAAATAATATGTTCTCTGGATAATTTCTGTCTGTTCAAGTAGCCAATTACATGAAGTGGTAGTTGTAGTGATATTGTTAGTCACTTTTATAATTTCATACTTTTCCCAGATTTTTTTATTTACTTTCACATGAAAGGTGATACTACAAAATCACATGAAGTGAAGTGGTGCTGGTTCCATAATATTAGAATTTGTACTGTGATAGTTTGTGAGTCATATTCACCTGATAGATGTGTTTTGTTTGGTCATTTTGGAATGTTACAAATTGGGAAACTTAGCATAAGCATTTGAAAAATGTGATGAGCTTTTCTGTATATACCTAATGACTCATAACTGGAAAATAATATCAGAGAAGGAACTTACAAGAAGTAACTTAAGTCCAAGTTAAACAACAAAGATGAATGCCTGAAGATTAGCATTCAATGTATATGGCTTGTGGTATTTGGGAAAATATCATATTATACAGTGCTAAAGTAATCTATATGTTTGTATATATAAAATGAATCCATATTGTAAGGGTTCAAATTCCAGTCCTAATAGTTTTATAGATATATAACATTGGAAAAGTTACTTTATCTTTCTATGCTTCTCATTTCTTTTCTGTAGAGATAAGAAATACCTTCTTCAGAAAGTTGCTCTGAGGATTAAGTTATTAGTGAATATGAAACACTTAGAATACTGACTGTCACTTATATTCAGTAAGTATTAGCTCTTGTTATCCTGTTTATAGACAAAAAAAAAAATCTTGATACTCAACTAATTGATACAGTAGAAGTTACCCAACAAGTTTATGGAAGAGGTAGATTCTTAAAGGGTCTTATCTCTACTGCAGATAAATATTACAAGAGAAATTTGAATAATTTGGCATGAGTAGAAAAACTGCCAGCTTTACTTCTGTTTAGCACAAAATTTTGTCAAAATCAACAGTTCTTAAGTTTAGGATCTCAAGATGCATTAATACTCTTTAAAACATTTGAGCCCCCCGCCAAAAGAACTTTTGCTTATGTAGGATATATTTGTTAGTGTTTACCATATTAGGCTTTAAAACTGACAAAACTCGAGAAAATTTACTCAATAATATTCATTAGAAAAACAAAATTCCTATAATGAGTTATCATAAATAGCGTATTTTTATGATATTTTCAAAAGTAAAAATATTTAGTGAGAAAAGTATAATTAGTTTACTTTTTTGCAAATCTCTAATGTCTTGCACAAAGACAGCTGGATTTTCATCTCTGCTTCTGCATTCAATCTGTTGCTATATCACTCTGGAAAACTCTAAGGTACATGTATCTTCTTATTAAAATATGAATAGTTTTGACTCGACAGACTTTCTGAATATCTCAGAGATCCTGAGAGATCCCCAGACTATAATTGGCGTACT
Source organism: Solenodon paradoxus (assembly GCA_004363575.1). Taxonomy (NCBI): domain Eukaryota; kingdom Metazoa; phylum Chordata; class Mammalia; order Eulipotyphla; family Solenodontidae; genus Solenodon; species Solenodon paradoxus. Next base: position 37,667 of record RJWH01004723.1, on the reverse strand, counting down.
ATTGATCTAGACAAAATCAAAGATTTGAGATGGGAAAGATACAAATTCTGCCCAAGTCCCCAAACTTGCTTTAGAGAGGGAAACTCAAGGACCAAGAGCAGATCTTTCTAGGGAACTAGTGGAGAATAATACAACCAAACATTTGTTGCCTTGCATTAGATGAATGATTCCATTTACATATCATTACAACAAATGCTCATAGCACCTCCAAATAGTCATTACTTTTGTCCAAATATGAAATAAACCCCTCCTATCCAAATTAAGTGTTTGAAAGAGCTTAAGTAAATTAAAGATGAAGTTCACTTGCTCAGAAGTAAATTAATGGGTAAAAGCATGTTCTCTGAATTCACAGGAAAATGATAAATATGATGCATTTACCTGTCTTCCTTCTTCTTCTTCCAAGTTCTTTAGCGCTCGTGAGTGTAACATTAGTTTGCTTTGCAATGGGAGTTAAGTAATTTTCATGGACTCTCTGCAGTTGTGGGGAGAGATGGAGTATTTGAAGGATAATTTCTACTGATAACAGACCCAGTGACCTGTAAAGGATTCAGTTCTTTTCTTCTTATCCATTAGATCTTTACAGTTCCGAAGAATGGCTGTTAGACAGACTGCATTTAGAAAAAGAAAATTATTCTTACTCAACCTGGCAAAGCACTGATATTTTTATATGATACAGAGAAAACTTTGAATGAAACATTTCTTGTAATGGGGTTCATTCTGATGTGGTCTGACTAATTATGGACTCCTCAATAGGTTAAGTGCTTCATTTCTTCAGGTAAAACTTGAAGTCCCACAACCTTTATGAATGGCATCTATCTTATGTTCATTTTTACATTTATGTTTGTATTTCTATTATATTTATATTTGATATTTTTTGACTAGTTACTATTCCAGACAGTGATAGATGCAAGTGACATAAAGATGAATGTCCAGAATTTATTTAGTCGAGGAGTTTAAGAGTTAGGTATATAAGTATGTTATTTAAAAACATATGAAAAACACTGTACTAGAGACATAATCACAGTGCTTTGGAAGCAAGGGGAGACTGCTTCTACCTGGATGACTTGTGAAAAGTTTCTCACTGGAACTGGGTCCTGTAGGAGGTACAAGGATTTGAGGAAGGGTATTACTCACAAAGGCAATAGAGTGGGTAGAGGCTTGGTGTTGTGAAAAAGCACGAGGCTTATGGGAATGACAACTTCTATAAGACTGGAATATTGGGTGCACATGAAAGGAAGCTCAGGTAAGGTTGGAAAGGAAGACTAGTCAACTGTGACAAGTCTTAGGAGTTGAAATAAAGGATTTATGCTGTCCTTCAAGCTGCAAGAAATTATGAGTGGGCTATTTTCTGTTGACCTTTATTTTAGAAAGTTCTCTCTGAATGGACAGAAAGTGAAATGAGCTAGGTAATGGAAGCAGTGCTTTAAGTGAGATAAGATAGTTTCTTTTTCTAAAGCAACGGTCTTGGGAACAGATAGCAAGCAGTGTGAACAGAGTTGAGAGGTATTTAAACTAGAATCAGCCATTGTGGAAAGTGGATAAAGTGAATGACAGTGAAGTTTAGAACAACTTGTTGAAAACTGAACTGGTGAGATAAAATTAAAATGGTTACTAACCAGTTAGAGAAAACTAGAGCAGCAATAGCAGGTGATAAAAATGAGGATCTTGATTTTAAAAATGCTGAATTCAACTCAACTATGGTTTATTTTGGGGGATCTGGAAATGTGGATCTTGAAAGAGAGGTTGGGAAGAATTTGTGTTTCCCTCTTAGAAACTTCTGTAACATGCTTAGTCTGTACTACGTGTGAAGCTCTCCCCTTTTTGTCATTTCTATTGAAGTCTTGTGTTGTGAGCTACAAATAAAGTTTTTGAAAGCTTCCAAATATTTTGGGTTTTCTGTAGTGAACTTTTACATAGAGCTGATGGGTTCTACCTCTGTTTTCACTGTTCTTAATACAGAGCTAGACACACATTAGGAGAAAACTGTCTAATGACTTTATTTAAGGTTTCAAGACAGAATCTTAGGATGGAGATAATAAATAATATTTTTAGAAATTGAGCAATTAAAGAAAATCAGAGGATTTAAAAAAAGAAAAAAAATCCTCACAAGGACCCTTAGTAAGACTTGGGGAGGAAACTGGACTTCAGAAGATAGACAGGAAGATGAAGACTATAAACAGTGATGACCTTTTAGTTTGGTATTAACACTAATCAAAGAAAAATGATTGCTAAAAGGGAATGTTTTTCAAATGTATAGGGTTTTTCTTTATTATAACATTGATTTACAGAATAATACATGTTTGGAAGTATAGGTTTGCCCTTCATCTAGTGTATGATAACATACCATGCCCACCACGAACTTTCTAATAGTCCTCTATCACTGTCCATTGGACCCCAAGAGGGAATTTTCTAAGAGAGATTTAAAAATATAGAATACTTGCTACATAAAGAGTTTAAAGAGAAGTGTCATAGAGAATTAATAAGGTAATTTCATTTGATGATTTCAGTAAAATTTCTTGGACTCTAAACAGACAATGAATCAACCAAAGTAGTGTTTATTATAGTTTACTCTACCTTAAATAAAACAAAGAATACTAACTAAGGCACCTTAAAAATAGCGTTTGGATGTTTTATACTCTATAAAGAGAAGATACTGATGATTGAAGGGTAAACTTATGATACAAAGATACTGTATATGCTCAATGGACTATACCAAGTTTTTGCTACAGCGATGATAATGATTTTGTCAAGTAAGTTTTTATTTTGTTTTATTTTCAGGCTATATGTTATTTTTCCTTTGTCTCCTGCCCGTATATCATAACCACATGCAATATTATTAAATACATATTGCTTTCTTTTCTTTGTAACTGTCTAGGTTCCCAGACCCAATTTCCAATGTGAGTGTATGTGGAAGCTCCCCCACAATAAGCATTTCATGGACAATAATGGGGTGTCTAAGAATTTAACTCAGTTATGAGCTGTCTACCCCCAAATAGCATCAGATTCCATGGGTAAAAGGGCTCAGTCTCTCAAGACCACTTTACTTCAGACCCCAGTTGCAAAATTAGGTTATTACCTGTACTTCTGATCAACTGGCTGTAAATCAAATGTTCTCAGGATCTACTTTACAGGGATTGATTACTTGGTAAGAGTGGTTCACTGAACTGCAGAAACCCATTTACTCAACAGATGACCAATTTATTACAAAGAATCTTTTAATTCAAAAACATCTACTTGGAAGAGAAGCATAGGCAAGGTCTGGGGAAAGAGTTTGGAGCTTCCAGATTATCTCCAGGTGTGCTGTTCTCCCCAGATTTCCACATGTTCACCAATTGGGAAGCCTGCTGAAGTTCTTTGTCTTGGGGGTTTATGGAGGCCTCATTACACAGGTATGATTGATTAAATCATTGGCCATTGGCAGTTGTACTCAATCTCTAACCCCTCTCCCTTCTCTAGAAGTCTGGCAGTGGAACTGCAAATTTCAGCCTCTTATCACACAGCTGGTGTTTCCCAAGAGTCACCTCATACATGTAATGAAAGACATCTTTATAACGCTCAACACTTAGGAAATTCAGGGGTTTGGGCAACTGTGGATAAAGTCCAATTATATATTGAGAAATAGATATTTTGGTTATTTGAATAATCAAATATATACTTTCTTTCCTAGAAAATTCTTTTAAAATTATTGTTGCTATTAAAGGAAAGGTATAGGAGGAATGAAGGCAAGCAGAGGCAGGCAAGCAGGAAGAGAGAGGAGGAAAAGACATTTTCTTTATTTTATTTTCTTGTTCATCTTGGTTCCCCAGGTGCTGGGACATGAACCCCAGTTCTTGGGATGTGTGGACTGTGCCTGGTGTACTAAACTGCTAGGCCACCACAGCACACCCAGCTATATCACTGTAATAGGTATTGGTTTGGTTCAAAAACTTTTAAAAAACAAAGTTCTGATCTGCTCTAAGGAACAGTCTTTAGGTGGTTCATATCTGATGCATGCTATTACCTTAACTTCGTTTAGATTCTATTACTATTAAAAGCAGAAATAGCTTAAGAGAACTTTCCAGATGAATGAGATGATGTCATATCTCTTTTAAATAAAACTTGTGTTAAGCCTTATCTGAGGAAAGGCTAGTGAGATTAAAATGAGTGGCTGCTTTGTTCTGTCAAGCATAAGAGGGACTGGGAAGTGTTGACATGGAGAGTGAAACTTTAATTGAGGGAAAGGAGGCTCGGGCCCTGTTTCCTAGTTATAGATACTCCTTCAAACACCAGAGGTGCAAATCCAAATATATTGTGATTTACTGGAGGGTAAAACCCTTTTAAATAAAGGACCATTTCATTCAAAAAGGATTTTTTTTTCCTTTTTTAAAGTCAGACACCTACCCATTGTATTCTTGTATCCCTGGAAAATTTAAGACTGATTTAGGGCTATACTGCCCATTTTTTCTTACATGGATCTTTTTGGGGGTGTGTGTAGGTGTGTGTGTGTAAATGTGTTTATGGAGGTCTGTGTTTGGATCTTCAGTTTGCTTTTCAGTATAGAGAAGAGGTCCTGATGATCAGCATTCTTCTAGTTACTATCACATATATTACTTTTATAGCTTCCATTCTGCTATCTTGATGAATAAGAAATATGATCATAGGGCAACTGGAGTTAATAACCAATTTTAGGAGAATATTGCTTAAATGGTTTCTCAATTATGTTCCAGTTGGTTCCTTGTGTTGATAAAATGAAAGCCTTATTAGTGGTAGAGTTCATGTTATAGAGTTGAGTTGAAGTTTGAGGATTCTTACTATCATTTAACATTTAATGACTCAATTTTCCCAACTCCTATTTTTGACAGTGTTCCACATTTCATCTGTCATAAATACATTCTTACTTGAACCTCTGGGTCAAATGAACTCCACCTATTAAATTTTGTGGCATACTATTCAATTGTTCTTTTATTTAGTAGGTCATTATTAATGTAACAAATCTGGTCCTAGTCCCCTTCACACATCGGTGGAGGCAGGGTTCAATATTCCTACAGTATTGATGAAGTTTTTTCTGTCATGTGACTGCCACACAAGCAGCTATGCAGTCAGAATTTCTTGGTGGCCAAATAGAAAGCTTTCTAATTAGAAGTATGTGATGCTATAATGAAAACATTATCGAACCAGCTGTACAGTGTGTACAGATTTCTGTTTTTATTCATGTGTGTGCATCTATTACAAACATAGAGCAAATAGGATATAAAAATAAGTTAACGCTCACAGCCAAACCTGTTAAATTTAGTTCAACAAATTGTATGAAACCCTCCATCTGTTTGCTACATTATCCTCACAATGATAATAGGCAGGGCAGATTTGCTAGCTGAGTTTTATAGAGAGAACGGCTTGTTCAAAAAATATATAATAAGCTCCCCTAAATGAAACCAAACCAAACAGCATTATTTTCTTCTCTGTGGCTTTGAGTGTTTATGCTGTGATAGTACATTTACACAGACGTTATTGCTGATCTGTTGTGCCAAAGGATGACTTTGAAACTCATTTATCAATAATTATTGCTTTGGCCAGTATGAATGTTCCAAAAGAGCAAACAAGTAGGAGGCACAGTTCTTTCGATTTCCTTCGTAATGGGTCATGAATAGCTGTTTTCTGCCTTTTGCATTGTTTCTCTATGGCTTGTTCTTGGAATGGCAAACACATTTCTATTTTCAATAATCCAGAAGGGTCACAAAGGACTTTATCATCTATTAGTTTATAAATGGAATAGTATTCACACCGCTGAGTTCTCAAGGATTGCGTGAGACAAAGAAGGGCCAAGCAACAATGCTGATTTCTTAGCAGTGAAGAACTTTGCTTACCTTCTGGCACCCACATCTCATCTAGTGGTAAGTATGAATAGCTGGGGACATCTCAGAAATCTCCTGATAATGGTTTTTCTAGAAAGCCAAAATTCTTCTGACTTTAGTTTTGTGAACAACTAACTTAGCTCTTAGTTAACCTCACTTGTGATAATTTTTAAAACTTTTTACAAAATTTTAAGTGAACAGTTAGTTCTGATTATGTATGAAGCATGTGTATGCTGCATAAATAGGGGCCAAAGATGAATGAATCACATTGACAATCTGTCCAGGTTCAGATGCTTACTCAGAACTCTAAGTACACTTTCATTCCATAAATACCGATTTACCTTTCAATTTTTGGATATTTTAGTTAAGTGCCTAGAAAAACCTTAAAATCTTTCAGGAAGGTATTAGCTACATGTCATCCATATAACATTATTTATCATTTTCATTTTAACTTTTTTTGTTGTTGTTGCTGGGTTTGGAAGCATTTCACAGAAATAAAAATTGTGTGCACTGTGCACTGTCTTCATTAGTAAACCAGTGTCCCGAGTTTTCCAGGTAGCAGGGCCCTGTTTCTCTTTTGTGTTGAATATGAGTAGCACGCCTCCCACTGTCACATCTAACATAACCACAGGAAGGCTTGTCTTCAGATCCTCTTTCCTCACGAATCTGGAAATTGCTCAGGAATATCGACATCATTTACTAACCCCATTCTGGGCTATGCTTGCTGCCTCAGCCTCTGTTTTGGCTTCTCAAGTCACGTTTGGAGCTCTTGTGGCAAGCTTCTCCAAGCTTCTCCCACACAGCCTTTACTTCTGTGTTCCATGTGTGAGCACAAGTGCTCCAAATGGCGTGGTACTGCCCCAGTGTGTTTTGTCGTATTCTGAGTACTGACTTAATCCTTTTCACTATACTCATTCGATGTCTATGGCTGGTCCTACTGACATAACCTTAGCAAGTTCACTCTGTATCCAGAGTGGTCAATTATACATTTAATTGTTTTCTTAGTTGCATGTGTTTCTCTGTTACATTGCCATTCACCTTGCTTTTAGTGGAATTTGGAGGAAGAAAAGCTGCTTTTTTTTTTTTCCTTTTTGGCTTGTCATTATTGGTTTGCATGAGCTACTACAAAGCTGTCTGTAAAAGACACAGGTTTGGCATCAGAACACCGTGTCCTAGTAGCAGAAGGTCTGCCATTAGCTATATGCCATTAGGCAAATCACCTGATTCTTGGGGGCTTGATTTTATCTCTTTTGTAAATCAGAGTTAATACTGTTTGCCCTACTAATCTTTCTCGGTTGTCATGAGATAATAGATATGAGGAATTTTGTTGTACGAATGTAATGTGATTGAAGAATAGAGGTCGTCATTTAAAAATTTTAAGGAGTGGAAGAGAGGTTCTCAAACTCTTCTGTGTATTATAATCTTCTGGGGAACTTAAAAAGCTTTCCATGCCCAAACATAGCCTGTGGGCATTAAATCAGACCTTGGGGGTGGCACCAGGGATTGATAGATTTTTTTTTTTAAACTTTCCAAGTGCCCAATGCACAGCCACGTTTGAGAATCAGTGCTCCAGCAACTTGCTTTCAGAGTGTGGTTCCCAGGCCAACAGTTAGCAGCAACATCTGAAAATGTGTTAGGATGGCAGAATGTCAAGCCCCTCACTCTAAGCCTGCTGATTTAGAATCTGCATTTTAGCAAGATCATCAGGTGATTCATGTGCATGTTAAAATTTGAGAAGCACTGCTTTAGAGGTTATTTTCTCTGTTTTATTTTGCAGTTGGGGATGTTAAGAAATTTACAGGAGGGTCATGGTTCTAGTTAGTGAAGCCAGGGCAACAATTCAGGTTCCTTGAATTCCAAACCTGTGTTTCTTGCACACTCTGAATGTGAATGTGCATTATTCTTCATATAGAAGAAAGAAATGTGGATAAATTGTCACTAGTGTGTACTTTCAATCTACTTGGAGTCTTTTTTGGAGGGAATGTGGTTAATATTTTTGCTATAATATACCTTATCTTCCCAGATCCATTACCTTTGAAAACAATGTTCATGAGATGGAGACACTGAGGGAAAACTACCCATGATTGCTTTGAATATTTTGGCATGGAGTAGAACAGTTGGCAAATTGACTGTGCTTTGTTATTTGAGTTCCTCATAAAAAATCTCCCACCTTCAAAGCATAGATTTTCATTTAAAATGTTTATAAATTAAAATTTTTCTGCTCTTCGTTAACTGATGGATGAGACTCAAAAGACCATAATATGGGATAAATATACTAATATGTAGCATGTATAATGTATTTTATTCTTTCAATTCTAAGTTGGAACTTTCAGGAAAGGGAAAAATACAGGAATTTGAAAATGCAATCAGCTGAAGATTGGGAAGACAGATCCTGTGCTGGTCCCTGTGCTTTAACTGATTTAGTCAGAATAGAAAGGAAGCTGGAGAGAAAGTGCAGGCTGGATTGCTGCTGATCTGTCCAATCAAACACCACATGGGTGTAGCAGATGTATGCTGTACACATTGAGATGTGCTATTTTAAATTTCCTGGGGCAGTTCTTGTTAGAGACAGCAGTATGTTGGACTCATCAGGCTTCTTAGTAATATGTACCTAGCTCTCTCCTCCTCTCTGCACCCGCTGTGCTGCTGATTATACTGTAAGTAATGGCAGCTTTGCCTTGGGAGGTTATGGATCTGCTACAGTTGGGGGCAACCCATCTGCAAAGGTGTGTAAATTTCAAATTGCTAGTTGCAGTTCCTTGCAGGAGGGCCATGGGGAGGAGGAGGAAGAGAACCCCATTGGGAATGACACCCAAAGCCACAATAATTTCTGACGATTAACCTCCAGTTTTTCACGTCAGGTATTATATGTGTTTTCAGGATCACAGACAAAATGATTGCTTTGCTCTATGAAAAATCTGGCACGGTAAAACTATCTAATTTTCTTCGCATGATATCAGAATACCACCGGTAGCACAATTTGTAGTTAATGCTTCCTTCTCATCCTCCTCCTTCCTATTTTCCCCTCTACTTGATGTCTCTTTCTTTCATTTTTTTAATTGACAAGGAACTTCACCCCAAAGTAAGGTTGGTGAGTAGTATGATAGCAGTTATGGGTCTCAAAGCTTCCTGTCCTATGGTGAGAAATGTGCTTGTATGTGTGTATGTCTGGTTGGGAGAGGATTTCTAGAGAACTAGAATGGTATTATGAGAGGTGGAATATATTCAGAAAACTCTAATCAAATGCAGTAAGGATGGAGGCAAATAATATAAATGAGTGACAGGGCTAAGACTAGGAGGTAATTGAGACTGATGGACTGGACAACTCTTCAGTTGTTAGCCACCAACTGGCTCTACCAATCTTTGCTATAGGCAGTGACAAATTCTCATTTTATGTCATATTTTCTAATCTGTAAAAGTTCATCTTTGAGGATTCTTTTTAAAACTGTGAATGACAACCCCAAACAAGACCGATGCCATATCTGGAGGCTAGGTTGGGACCATGGGAGCAGAAGGTCATAAAATTGATTTAGCCTGGTGTTTCATTTCACAGAAGAAAAGGAATTTTTTTCCAAGCTCATGGCATTGGTGAGGTGCAGAACTGTGAAAAGAATGCAGGCCAGGAGGTTTCCATTCCTTTTCACCTTCTAGGATAACTACAGTAGGAGTCATATGCCAGGCGCCTAGCTAGGTCAAGGCTGGGTTACAGACATGACTCCAGCCCTCCATGAGCTCACAGTCTGGGGTTATGGACAAACTAACAAATAATTATAATTCCTTGAGGTATGTGTAGCTAAGTAGCTACACGATACAGAGGCAACAGCAAGAGGGCTAAGTAAGTTTTGTCTGAGGAAAATGTAGCATGGGGTGAAGAATCGGGGATGTGTCTCTAGAGAGGCTGATGCCTGAGTTAGGTATTGACACTTATATATTTTAATAATAGAGCTGACCATTGAACAATGTGAGTTTGAACTATGCAGGTCCACTTATACATGAATTGTTATTATAAATTAATGGCATTGATAAATATAATACAGTACTATATATTTATTTTATCTTATACTTTTTCAAAGGATTGTCTTCTCTCTACATTTATTGGAAAAATGCATTACATAATCCATTAACATGCAAAGTTATTGGTAAGGTTCGTGGTCAACAATGGGCTGTTAGTAAAGTGTTGGGGTGTCAAAAATGATACATGGATTATTTGACTGTGTGAGGCTTAGAGCTTCTCATCCCTGAGTGGTTTAAGGAGCAACTAGTCAGTGCTTTGTTTCCTTGCATCTTTTACATTTATTAAGCAGCTGGTTTTGTACTGAGTGTGATGAATTTTGGGAGACAAATACTAGCAGTTAATTTTCTTATGTTGATCTTTTAATTTAAAGTTCATACATACCATCTTACTTGAACCTTAAAATATTTTAGGGATGAAAGAATAAGGCAGGTATTAATTCCAATTTGTAGATGAGGAAACTGTAGCTCGGAGAACTATTGTATGTACCCCAGGATCTGCACACTCAGCTTTTAGGCATAAAAGTGGACCTTAAGGAAGCACTTCTAAAATGGGAAGTTCTTACCATTGATCCAGGAATCGTACCCTCAGACTTCATGAATTCCCAGGAAAGCTTAGGCAAATACTCCAGAAGTTTCTAGAACTGAGAATTGGATTTACAGCATAGAATGGATGGTATATTCCCAAACAAATTGGCACCACACAAAGTCTCGTAGGACCTAGACAATAAAACAGACCATCAGCAAATGAGAAAGACATGTGTTCTGTTCAGTTTTGCATCCACACATACCTTGAGGTGATCCTGGGGTACATACATAGTTTTCCAAGCTACAGTTTCCTCACTGAATCTTTGTTAATGATAGTAGTGATATCTTAACAATTCTTTCTTGGAAGTAGGATTTGAAGGTCCATCCTTAATATTTAGTGGATATAAAGTGAAGACAAAGGTTTGGAAAGGCTCTGATTTGAAGTGTAGAAACAGGCTTCCTCGTATCATCACTTAACGGGGGTACTGCACAAAGCGGTCTGGGCGAGGGGTCAACTGGGAGAGGAAATGCAGGTCTCATTCCATGACACCAGTTGTTGATCTGCAGGGCTGTGTGCTCTGGGGCTGGAGCTTGAGTAGAAGTATGGGAGTTTGGGAGGGTGGGGATGTCTAATTTTGAACAAGGTCCAGTATAGGTTAGCAGAAACCTTGGAAATTCTGTTGGGGTAGATCAGAGCTCTTACACGAAACTTAAAATTTACAATAAAATTAGAAATTCTTTGGATTGTGGCCCAGCTTCTCAGAAGAAAATTTATTCAGTAAGATTATGGCATTTGTTTTGAGTGTTCACTATGTGTTTATAGCTGTTATTGACATACACATACAAACACGTGTGCATATACACACACACACACATATACACACATCATCCAACTTAAATCTCCTAGTAAGCCTGAAAATGAGCATCATCATCAATTCAATTTTCTAGAAGAAAAGCTGAGTCCCAGAGAGATTATGTGACTTGTCATAAATGTGATTACTAAATGATAGAGTTAGGATAGAATTTAGTTCTGTCTAAGTCCAAAGAACATGATAAGAAATCTGAGTAATGGCAATGGATTTTCTGTGTAATGGTGATGAGTTTTATATCTTCGTCTTATTTTCTGTGTATGTGTGAGCTTGTGTCTTTTTGTGTGGAGAGGCTGAAACAGAATAAGGATGGTGAAGGAAAGAACCAAGTGGTGAATTTACCTGTAGGCCAATATACTGTGTTAGCTATTCACTTCAATTTCTCTACTAATGGAAAGAGTCTGGTCAAAAATCTCAAAGTGGATAAATGAAATTTGTATTTGGCATTGCATATAGTGTGTGTAATGGTTTAGAAAATTATAAAACAAATAAAAGATTACTTTCAATATTCAATGAGAGGAATAGGAAAACTGTACTTTTCATAAACTCTGCTAATTAATATCTCTCTACTTCCTTCTTCCACATAGCAGAGTCTCTTAGGTAGGTGTCTGTTTGCTTTTTGGCTTTTCAAACCTTCCTGGAAGAGTTGACATAATTAAATAGATTGGTGTAATTGAGGACATTTTCAGCCTTTTCCCACAATTTCTGTTAGACTGTCAACTACAGTTGGGATTAAGAAAAACTACCAATTACTTCAAACTGTAATACTTTCCTGAACACCTATCATATGCAAGACACTGTGCTCACTTCTGGGGAATGCACATATAAATATAACACAGTCATATATGCAACTAACTATATTGTGGTTGGACTGTAACAGAAATAGGCCCATACCGGACCAGTTGGAGATTTTGGGAAAACTATTAATTTGATGTCCTTCATATTAATATAAGAAATTTTACTCACAATTTATTTAGCAGCATGTTACCGTTCAGGATTTTTTTAAAAAAACTCAAGTGTGTCATCAATGTTGATGAACAAGATCAATTTATATGTTACCATGGCACCATTTTTTTACAGTGAAAGTCCCTTTTTATAGGTTGTTGCCTTGGGCCACCACCCAGCTGACTCAGTCCTTAATTCTGTTCTCAGGAGAAGAATGGGGCTTGTGGAAACAGGGAAGAGAGACAGAGAAAGACTAATTTTGACTGGGACTTAGCCAGGCCTCAAAGAATGAATAGTTTTTAAAAGCCGGGAAACAGAAGAGGATGGGTCTCTCAGGAAGAGAGGGCAGTAGGGGCAGAGGCAGGCTTAATCAAACTAAGATGCTACAACTACAAACTGAAAACAAGGTTTAGGTAGTCTCTCTCTGATGGTAGAGACAGGCCTGATAAACCCTTTCTGGCAGATTCAGAGGTTTTCATTTCAATTGTAATGCAGTTCTACTTAACGAAGAAAATAAGGTTGAGATCAGTGGGTGAGGGCCAGGCCAGAGTGCTTCTCTTGCTGGTGGTCATGGTGGCTCCCTTTCAGAGATGCCTGTTCTTAAGCACAAGCACTCTGGGCCGGATTCCAGGCTACCCTGGCTACCCTTTGTCTTGCTTTCCTCACCCAGCTTCTTTTGAAAGGATGTGCCATTCTGTGACCCTTTGTTCCTCTTCGTTTTTTTTCTCATATTGCTGACTTAAAAAGTGGCACATCTTGAGATCATCCAAAGACTTTAGTTAGTTTGCGTTTGCAATATTTATGACAGTTAAACTAATTGAACTAGTTTAGGAAGTTAATCAAAGGCAGGGAAAGGAGAACTGGGAAGAAATGAGGAGAAATCTGTTGGTTCCAAGTGAAGCAGATGCTTTCTAAGTGAGAGACTACCACCCTCAAGGGGTACCAGAGAAATTCAGCCTCTAGGCTAAAAATGTCTGGAGCTTTGGGAATGTAGTCTTGTGGAGAGACCCTGCTGTACTAACTTCAAGATGGTAGACACTATTTAAATAATTACTAGTCCATTTTAGCTTCTTGGCCTTCACATTGAGAAACAAGTATGTATTTGTAATGTTTCTTGGTTAAGTATTAATGGACTAACTTTCAGCTTTATTCCCCAGCCACAGGTGCAACACAGACACAATACTAAATAGCCAATGAAGAGGGTATTTAGAGAGGAGAATATTTGGAGAGTGGGGTTACATGGGGAATTCCACTCAAATATGTAGAAACTGAGAAGTCTAATTTAGTCACCTGCATTTCTATTAGTTTTGATATTTAAAGGAAATTTTTCTAGCTCAGTATTCTTTCAAAAAGTATTTGGTAGAACAATAAATGGTATCTTTAACCAATATAAAAAGAATAAACCATGTGGCTAAATACATATAGAAAATTTATGGATTAAAAAAGTTAAGCAGATTTTTTTTTTAATGCAGGATTTACCAGAGTTTTAAATATGGTAATAGGCCTTTTGAGTTCGCAAGAATACATGGCATTCATTGTTTCCTATTTTATGGTAAATCAAGATCCAATGGGCATGATATGGAGAGTATTGCTCTAGATCATAATTTAAACATGATCTCTTGGAGAAGCCATGCAGACTGACAATCAGAGCATTTGGGATTATATCAAGACCAAGTGAGATCTTGTAACCTATCCAGGAAAATTTTAGCTATTATTCATCTATAAAATTTATGTCTTTAAATAGAACATTTGAAATTATTACTCAATGCAGTAAAATTTTGATGGTATTTTCACTGTTTTCTTGATTACAAAACACAAAAATGTGGGAATGAAGTTTAGAGAATACCAGTGGATATTTGCAGCTTAAGCCATGGTTTCTATTTCTTCTATAAAGTTAATAAAGGGGGTATTCTTGAGTGTCTCAAATTAAGTTTATATAGGAGAAAAATAATGCCTTAGGAGAACTGGTGATAATTTAGAGATATTATATCACAGTTGGTTTTAACAATAGAATTTCAGGGAACCAGAAATACTAAGAAGTTCAAGTATTATTGTATAATCAAACTCAGCTCACCAATTAAGATGGTTTATATGTTGTCGTATCTATAAATTAAAGTAATGTAGCATAACTGAACAATGCAAGAGATAAATGCAAGAGAGCCTTTTATATCCAGTGTAATGTTTTTTATATCCAGTGTAATAGGTTGTATATTTAAGCTATTTTAGTTTGGGAACCGGGTCTGACATCATCTTAGAGTGTTCTTCCAGCACTGGAACCGTTCTTAGTGAATTCTATTAATACAAATTAAAGAACATATTTGATTCTGTGTCTGCATTCCTGGCAAAACACAGCTTAAATTAGATTACCATTAAGTGGGTTCATACCTAGTTGGAAATGAGATTTGTAAAGATTCATTGTCAATATATATTATTTATTAGTTGAATGAAACTCCACAGTGGTTAGTCTTTGAGTAGCTCAGTAGGGACCTATTCAGACTAATTCCCTTAAAGAAGGAAAAAGAATCTCAATATCATGAAAATAAATTCTTTGCTGTTTTTGAATAAGTAAGAAGAGGTTCTAAGAATCAGACATCACATACTGGTGCTGCGCAACAAAGCATCTTGTTACCACATCAAGACATTTAAGGTACATTTAATGGAATAAACAGGTCATAGCCTCTGAAAGTGAACTTCTGATGCATTTGGATATATTATTTCCAATAACAGAGATGACTTTTTTTCCTAGAGATGCATTTATTTATACAGGCCATTTTATGCTTGGCTAGGGTAATACTTATATTTTATTTGTCTTTGTTAGTAAAGCTAATATGTTCCCATGTCATTACCTTTATTGGTACCATGGTGCTATGTGTAATGTCAAGTAATCTAGCTTTTGGAATCAATTAGTTCTTTATTGGACTATTTTCTGTATTTGAGTTATAATATAATTAAAGAAGATGACTAGGAAATGAATGCTGTCCAGAACTGTATCATCTAGTGTGCTCTGCACTGGCCATATGTGTCTATTTATGTTTGAATATAAATTAATTAAAATAAAGAATTCAGTTCTTCAGTCTCACTGGCCACATTTTAAGTGCTCAGTGGTTGTATGTGACTAGTGGCTATTGTATTGGACAAACAGAAATAGAACATTTCCATCATTGCAGAAAATTCTATGAGACAATGCTGTTTTAGAGACTAGCAGTGCAAGTGTTAGGATATAACTCTGTGAGAAGAACTGTGTTATTTAACCTCAAGAAAAGGTACCTGGAATAGAGTATAAATTAATAATTATTGGCTATCTGAAGAGCTGCAGCAGTCATCCTGTAACTTCAAAAAGGAAAGGTAAAGCAAAGTCAGGTAAAATTGTAGCACAAAGGATTTAGATTAGACTTTGTGAAGTCCTTCCTCTCTATGGGGATTCAGATGCCATGGCATAAATTGAATATATATTTCAGCTGTGGATGGGGCCCCCTGGGCAGGAGCGATTCTATCTGGGTCTAGAGATTTATTTCAAGAACAGTAATTTCAGGCATTTTAATGTCAAAAATATTCACATGTCTGAATGCAATTCTTTTATAAAAAGTTAACTTTAGGAAATACTCATATATCAGTTGTTCCCTGCCCTCAACCCTGAGTAGAATGTTTTTAGTATCTGTTGCTTGAGAAACTACCTGAGGAAAAAAAACTGCTGTGAAACCAGTAACAGTGTAAAGGCTGAATCTAAATACAGTTTAAAACTATATCGTGTTTATATGAGACATTGTTTAGTCAGCCCCAGCCAGCATTTGCTACTCATATGAATTCTTGGACCTCTTTTAATAACCCAGAGTCCTGCCACCCGGAGGTCTGTGATTCATGCCTGGGAACCACTGGTATACACAGTCACCTCAGAGTGGGGTTACAGGGCGTTGGACTGGGGGCTCTAGGCAGAAGCAAATGACTTTTCGATGTTCTTTCTGGACCTCAACTTTATAATTAATTAGTTCTGCTCTTATGTTTGAATTTTGCTACTTTTTCTTCTTGGCCTGTATCCAGATTTGATCTAAAATGAAATTTTTCATTTGATTTAAAATCAGGCCATTGTAGACTTTTGAAAGCTCAACGATAGCTTCTCGTGTCTTATTGTTCGTACCCTGGAAGATCATTTTATTAAATATAAAGCCAGATGATCTCGTTTATCTAAGATGTCCACTGGAATAAGCTATGTGCACACATTCTACACCCAGCAGGACCTTCAGTTATGAACGCTTTAGTGTGAAAATCTTGAGTTCTCTTTTCAGTCATGAAGTTTTGAATTCCTGGATAATGTTTCTTTTTTTCCCCCTCCTTTCTTTAAATCTACATTAATAATAGGTCTGTGAACATCTCATTGAAAAGGATTAGCCCTTGGGAGAAAAGGGATTTGGATTTTTGACTTGTGCTCATCAACCCAGGATGGGGAGTTCAGGACCATTGGTTAAGGTTATGGGAAATTTGGTTATTCTGTGTGTAATCCCTTGTGGACAATAAAATCTGTTGGGGAAGTAATTATGAGGGTTGATTTTCTTTTAATCTTGCTGTCTTCTAGAGACTGGACTCCTGTGGCAGTCAAACAGATTCAACAGTGCAAGTGAGGTGGCCTGCATCCTGGTTCAGAGAAACCCTAAATCCCTTCAGTCGCTTTAAGAACAATGTTTCTTTCTCAAGTGCGGTAGGCACAGTGTGTAGAAATCAGCATTCAGGTCATCTTGGCTATAGGAAGAGCCGTGTCTATAACTAAAGATGAAATAGTTATTTTCCCATAGTTCTTGTCTAGTCTAAGAAACCAGAAATCCTTATAGAAATTGGGCTACAAAGACAAGCTCTACTGATGAAGAGTTTAGGGTCCATAAATTGTTAAGCATTGGAAAGAAAAAATGTTTTAAAAATAATGCCATTTAAGGAGCATTTATTGAATATCAGCTCTTTTCCAGACACTGGGGATATGATGCTTTTCGGTGGGGAAACTAAACAAGGCAGCATGCAATTACAATCTAGTATAGTAAGTTCAATGTTAGAACAGTGAGAGATTTCCACAGTAGTACAGAGGAAGGTATTTAACCCAATGAATGGGGGCTAGGATTAAGGGAGTCTTCCTAGAAGACGCAGTATGTGAGTTGAATTATGAATGACTTTTTTAAAGGTAAAGAGATAGAGTTAGAGGAATTTGAAGTCATAAGGAGGATATAGTGTGATGTGTGCAGAATGCTATAAAATGGTATTAGGGAGATTTAGAAACAGGAGGTTTAGAAACAATGAATGTCAGCACACTTTCCCTCAAACATCACATAATCATCTTTCTTTTTAGTTCAGTATCCCAAAATAAAGTAACTGAAGTAAAATATACATCTAGGCACACGTGCACATATTTTTCAAATACAAGGAAAGCAGAACTCTGAAAACAATAAAGACAGCATTTGAAAGAGGGTTAGTGAGGTAAAATTAAAGCCATCAGCCCAGAAACTAGAGATCCAATCTCGTCAGAGTCAGGGAGGGGAAAGAAAAAGTTTTGAATTCTGATGAACTCTTGAAAACTAGGATGCTTTCCCCTCCACCAGGTCCTCCAGTGGCCAAACAATAAGGATGTCTGACTTATTGATTCCTCATTGTGATGGTTGTGATACAAAAACAAATACGAAACCAGCAGAAAGTGTTGTTCCTTCAATTCGAAGGAGACAGAGCTTTGTTCTTTTGATGCCAGGGCCTCTGTAGCAGAGAGCTAACCACATCCATGCTCAGCCTCATTTACAGCTTGCATCTCCAATGCAGCCTTGGCCTGAAACACTGCCCCCGACACCACAGCTGCACTCCCTGCCCTCTAAAAAAGGAAAAGATATTCTCTCTCTAAATAAAATCCTGTTACTTAAAGGATTTGGGCTTTTTAGTCCTTTATTAGTAAACTCTTTGCAGTATGGGCCCCAGCACATCTGTAAGGGGTCCTAGGCTTTTCGAAAGCTATTTTTGGATTTTGAACAAATTTAACAATTGCTGCAGCATTAAAGACTCATTGTTTTCTTAAAACCTTCAGATTAGAAAAACATATCACTTTGATTTTCCTGTTTTGTCAGAGGCTGAGATTTTCATACTGGTCAGAGAAGAACATTTCCCCAAAGCAACAGATTTTTACAAAGCCATGTATAATTTTTATTTTCTTTTTCAGCACAGCATGAGAAGAATTGGAAAACTTATGAGAACTGATAAAGGGTACAGAGCATGTTCTTTGTTTCTTGGCAAAAGAAGCTTCTTCTGTCCCAAGTGCTGTGGTTGAAGGAAATGTAAATCTACTCCCCCAAAGAACCCAAATCATGTTTGGATTCAAGTGGGACACCACTTTCCTGGTTACGCTTGGGTGGCATGTTTTGGCCAGTTCGGGTAACACTTTCCCCACAGTGGAAGGCTTATGAATTCCTCTGAGTGGGTTGAATATGCTATGATTTTTCATTCAAAGAAACTCAATCCACATATTTTACAGAAGCAGGAGATTGTTGCTTGAGGTTGCTTGGGAAAGAATGTCTTGTGGTGAATATCAAGCCACCTGAACAAACATGAGCCACAGTACGGGTCTCCCCATGAGGGCTCTCTCAGTATGGAAGGTGGAGAAGCCACTGTTTTCATCTCTAGAAAAGCCAAGAGCAGTTAACTTTCTTAAGAGAGACAGGACTCTGTCTGAGCCTAACTTGTGCCTTATGTAAATATTTTGAGGAAAGAGGTGGCAGGAATCTATATCAGGTCTGCTGTGAGTCTTAGATACTTACTTCAGGAGGGAGAACAATGCCAGATTTTGGAATGAGCCCTTAGAGTCTGTTCATTTCTCACTAGCTCCATTTTGGATGCCAGTGAGGAAAGGAAGAATGGGGAAAGTAGAATGGACTGTTATACTGAGGGGAAGATTACAGACTGCTGTTGATTGAACGGTGAAAAACCAGACAAAGGCAAAACAGGTTTTCAACAAGGCACCTTAATAACTGGGAAACTTCTTAGGTTAATATACTTTCTGACCCAATATAATCATGTCACTTAGCTATAGGCATTCAAATGCAACAATACTCTTAACGCACCAAGAAACAGTACTCTTGATTTTGAGTTAGGGCTGCTTGTGGGGTCTGATTATGTGAGAAGGTTCTTGTAATTAGCTAAAGAAGAATGCTCTCACCCAAGATATCTACCTCCTAATACCTGGAAACTACTAAATGTCAGTTTATTTGGAAAAAGGGTCTTTGAAGATGTGATTAAATTAAGAATCCTGAGGTGAGATTATGGGGCTATGAGGGCTCTAAATGCCATCACAAGTGTCCTTTTAAGAGAGAAGCAGAGAGAAACTATATGCACCAAAGTAGAGGAGTCAGTGTGACCACAGAGGCTGAGACTGGAGTGATGTGGTCACAAGTTAGGGAATGCCAGTAGCCACCAGAAGCTGGAAGAGGAGCAGATTTGCCTCTTGAGCCTCTGGAGGGAGTGTGGCGCTACCAACATTTTGAGTTTGTTCTAGTGATATTGATTTTAGACTTCTGGCCTGCAGAGCTATAGGGTATTTAATCTAGAATTTTAGGCCATCAAGTTTGTGGGGTGTTTGTTGTTGTTATTGTTGGTTTTATTGTTTTCAGTAACACAAAAGAAACTAGTGTAGTCCTGGAATCAGACCCTTGGCAAGTTACTGCGGGCTTAGTACCATCATCACAGAAATGTATAATAAACTAGTGAGAGAGGTTGCTGTTCAAGAGTTGGTTTTGCCGGCCCCCTGGAGCCTAGAGTAAGCAGACGATGGGTAGCAAGGAAACTGGAAGAGCAATGCAAGAAGAGAAAGGATGAGGGGAAGCTGAGGGATAGGACAGTTTCATGAGAACATTGGATTCTGGAGACTTTTGTGAGTAAGTTTGGCCTGTCCTTGTAGGACTAGGAGAAGACTTGTATCTATGCCATCATATCCAGACACTGAATTCATAGGGACTTGTGGAATATGAAGGAATATGTCCTCTTTCCTGGATTGCCTGAAAGAGAAGAGCACCAAGAATACAAGAGGGAACTTTATAGGCCTGAAACGGCTCATGCCTCTTTTATCCTTTATTGTCCTAACTCAGTCTTTACTGTCTCCCTTCATCTGGAGAGGAGTGAAGTTTGCATCTAAATGCCCTAAGACAACTTGGACCGAAGTAACTGCATTCATAAGGGGAGATCATGACTCCTAAATTGCTTATATGTTTTTGTCCTTCTGCTTTCAGTTATTTCTCTTTTCTTCACTTCATGTGACTTATTGCTGCATTAGAGAAGTTGAGATTGACTTTAAAAAATGTAATATCACTTGAGGTATTTTAAAGGAAGGCATAATATTATTTATCATCTACATTCATTACCTATGTAACTATACTGGAATTATAATAAAAATGAAATCCTGTGGACAAATGAGTTCGTGATCATTTTAAGTTTGGTAAGGTCTCAGAGGTGTATTTTGGGGAACAAGAAGCTCAAATGAGAAGATTCATCTCATATTGTGAGGATATAATATAAAGAGTCTATTTCAGCTCTTCTATTTTGGTTTATTCATTTACTCCTTTTTTCTTTCACTCATTGACTGATTCAAACCCCGACCAAGTGCATATAGTGTACAAAATATAGGGGCTACCTTCTGTCCTTGAAGGGTTACAGAGGGCTGTGACTTGGTGGCTTTCTCAGCTTTTTCTTTTTAAATTAGAGTTTGCATGCTGTCTCCATTTTATTGTAGATCTCATCTCTCCCTACTGTGTTATACATAGATGACTTTATTTATTTACATTATCTGCCTATTCCCTGAAGGCCACAGAGTTTTAGACACCTGGCCTCAATTCTATTTGGGAACAACAGTCGCTAGTGCTGCCCTCATTTCAGACTCTAATTCTTGAATCATTATCAACCTCCCATAGCAACTGGAGACATGGAGTCTGGGAGCCAAGACCAGCATGAGTGAGTTGATGGCAGTGCCTGCACACTGACTGATGAGGATATGGCAGCAGAATTGAATATCCTGGTTGGAGACTGGAGCCTGGTAACAAAAACTCAGAGTGCTAAGAAGTCTGATTCTGGGTCCTGAGAGAAAAAACACTATTCCTTAGTGGAGAATGGAGAGTCAAAGTTACTCTTCTAGGAATATAAGAAATCCATGACAACAAAACTAACCAAATCCCAGATGGGTGACACTTGCGTGGTCACCTGGTGAAATCAAGACCAATAAAGAGCCAGTCCTTGAGGATTATTCATAATGAGGCAAATTCTCTAAGACATGACAATGTCAGATGACAATATTCTGGTTGTGAAGAAAGGTAGCTGGCAGTTTGAGAATTCAGTTTTGAACCAACACCTATTCTTGTTCTAACCACTGTTAAAACACACAGTAGGCACTCCATATTGGTTGAATTATTTTATACATTTGGGGTGGACAAATTGGAAGTGGAATGCAGTAAGGCTGTTGTTTGGAGCTCATGGAATCGCCACACTTAACCTCCAATCTTTTTGTAATTGGTCTTTATTTTAATAAAGGTTTACTTCTAAAATGCAGGAGGGTCAAAGGAAGTACTTTTGTTGTTCCCCAGTTTGTGGGTGCAAAGATAAACGAGTGACTTAACTTCTTTGACCTTTAGTTTCTTTATGTGCCATAAAGGATAAGAGGAAGAAGTTCCTTGAGAAAACTGCTGCAAATTATGAGTTTTAAAGAAAAGATAGAAGGTATGCACCTTATAAAGATAAGAAAAATTGCTCTCTCAAATGAGGTTTTAGGATTACCTAATTCTCACATCTAGGTTTTGATAGGTCAACTCTATCAAGAAATAGCTGCCATTTAATAACAATGATGCTAATAATAATAGTAAAAATTAAAAAATGGATAGTTGTAGCAACAAAAATCACTATTATGGAGGGCCTGCTCTCAACTACTTGCTTTGTTAAACTTTTGCACACATTCATCACTTTAATTATGCCTGACATCAACCTTGAAAGGTAGATGTAGTTGTAAATATGGAAGCTGGGGTTCAGAGTAAAGAACTTGTCTAAGGTTACACAGTTTGTGAAATATAACCAGATCATAAATTCAGGTCAGTTTTGTTCTAAACACCTTTCATCACTTGCTCTCTCCATCCTTTACTCATAGGGGGAATGAAAATGAGCATCTTTTTTTTTTTTGTACCACATAATTTACATATGGTTCTACAGAGTTGTCTAAAGTCAAGATGTTCTTGCATAATAGACAGTATAGTGGAAATAGTGTTTTCACTTAGCAAAGATGGAAACAGTGGGTCAGAGAGACAGTGTAATTTCCCTAGATCTCAATAGGTTTGCGATTGGTGCTCATGTCGCCTTGACTACAGTTACTCTCTTTGCATTATACAAATAGATTTCTTACTTATTGGGCATCACTTATGAATTAGCCACAATACTAGATACTTTCTTGGAGATTATCACTAGTTTTCACAAGTACTCCATAGGGAAGCTATTTTGATTCCTATTTTATTAATGAAGAACCTGTTTGACATTTAACTAAATGGCCTGTCATCAAAAGTTAGTAAACTCAGATTCAGCACAATCCCCAAAGTTTTCCATATCGCCATATTAAGTGATTATTTATATGACATGATGCAAAAAGAACTTCAGAGTGCGTTGAACAATTTTCTCTTCCCCATATGCTTGCAGCAGGTGCCATAATTCCACCATTAGATAGTGATTTCTTTGGGCTAATTTCTCTCTAATGTCAGAAAAAGCTGCTATGGAGATAGGGATTCTAATAAATCTCATAGAGCAAGGGACTTTTGGAATATGGGATCCAATTTTACACAGAACTAGCCTGAGTAGGGAGCCATCATGAGGAGCTCTAGGAAGCCAGAGTCCAACAGAACATGAAAGTGTTGTGGAGAAGTGTGAAAGTGCCCAATCCTGCCAGTATGGCATATTAGAGAGCTTGTTGTTTAGAGCAGTGGTTCTCAAACATGAGAATTATCTGAAGGGCTTCTTAAAACACAGATCGCTAAATCCCAAAGATTTCTGATTTAACAGATCTAGCTAGATTGGGGTCTGAGGATTTGCCTATCTAACAGCCTCAGGTGATGCAGGGTTTGTTAATGTATGGTTATATAGCCTATTACTCAGAATCATGAGGTAAAACAGTATTTGAAGGGGGAGAAATGTCTGGCACTGTTTCCAGGTATCAGGTCGTCTTCTACTTGTTATTATATACAAGGACAGTGTGGGTGAGACATAGATAGGGAAAGGAGAAATCGATAGAAATTTAAGACTGCCTTTGCTTTAGCACTAGATATTTTACATTATCTCTAATTTTTATCTTGTAAACAGCACAGCTAGAAAATATATAAACTAAATACAGTTAATATTTTTCATGATTTTATATTCAAGCAATGAAAGCTACAGAACTGGATTTAATACATTCATTAGAAGTAACCCAGAAGCAACATTCATATACCTGGATAGAACTGAAACATATTAATTGAAAAAATCTCAGTTTATTTCTTTTATTGATTGTCCACCATGGTTGACTTAAAATTTAGAAAATGAATCCTATCAACTATGCATTTGTGTACAATGTAGATGAATTTTCTGTTTTAATTATGTCTTTGATTTGTTCCTAAATTTCAAGCAGGCACTTGCTTGACCATGTGAATGTAAGGTATAAAACAGGTGGCTTAGAATTCTTGGCTGTTTATTTCCTGAATCCCGGAGAGTCTTGTGCTTAATAACTGATGATGTGTGATGAATTTTCAGTGAATGCCTCTGGGTGGACTGTTCTGACTTGCAGCTCAGAGAGAAGCTAGAACAGAAAGTAAAGGAGAAGGTTGCAAATCCCTTAATGAAATTTTTAATAAAAGCAGCTTTGAATGCATGCCGTTCTCAAATCATTACATCCGATCATTTCTGAGAGTCGACATAACTGATCAAAAGAGTATTAAGAATGCAAAAAGACAGCACAATTAAAGAGAGAGGCACACGTGGGAACAAGAGAAAGCTGGAAAGGAGCTTTGAACCTGGAACAGGAAATCGTCATAGTGGTCAGTTCTCATGGAGATTTTTGGTATTCCTGTCTTTCACTTCCTTAACTTTGAAGAGTGAAACTGTGTGGTAGAACTGGGTACTCACTATACCACACCACTGGTCACTCTATTTTTAGAGTTTTCTTAGTGATCAGAAGAAAACTTTGCCAGGGAGTATTACAGGGCCAGCCTTTTGTTGGGAGAGCAGTGGGAACTGGGAATCAATGGGGAAATAAGCTGTGTATAGGTACTTCTTGAGAGTCAAATTGACTACTTTTTCTACCCTCTGAGGTTGTCTTTTCTCTCCATCTCTAGAAAGATTCTTTTCCAAATGGCACTGATGTCCATCAAATGATGGACTTCATTATTGCTGTCTGATGGAGATAGTCTCCCAGTTAAAAAGGATAATGAGCGGACAGCAGGAGTCTCACTTGAGAACTATCCTGTGTTAGACCCCTAAGCTCCTCTTATCTCTCAGAGTGAAAAAGGTAATATTCTTGTCTGAAATAAGAGTTAACAGCCACATTCTTTCCTCTATTTAAAAATAAATTTCTTTTCTTTTAAACACTTTTTTATTGAGGCACCATTGGTTTAAAATATTTCAAGAGTCTAGCCTCACGCTTCGATAGGTGTATATACTGCACCATTCCCACTACCAAATGTCTAGTTACCATTTACCTCTATATCTGATCCATCCTTCTACCCTTTCCTTTCATTCTGTACCCCCTACCCTTTCCCTTTACCAAAAGGTAACAAACCTTTTGTTTTTAAACCTACCACAGAGCCAGGACACAGGTATGTATTGACCTCAAAGGTCCTCATAGTATTCCTTAACAAATATAATTAAATGAAAAATCAGCTATGACAAGCCCACTGAATGAGAAAGACAATGAGGGCAGCCACAATTGTCCTCTCAACAGTTATTTGCAGACATCATTAATAAATTCCCCTCTGAAGCAACAATCAAGCCTATTCTTCCTTTGGCAAGATGTTTAGCTGCTGCACAGAAATAGCTGCAATCAGACCAAGATTAGAACAGAGGGAGGCTTACTTTATGTATTTCCTCCCATAGTTTTGAACAAGCATATGGGGTACTAGACAAGTAGGTTTCCCAACTCTCCCATGTGTATGCCCCTCAGGAGTCCTCATTCATTGACATATTTATTATACGTGCAGTAGAAAGTTTCCCCTTGCCCCATTTTTGAATCTTTTGTGTTTTATTGAAAACAGAATGAAATGCCCTCTATGTTTACACTGACAGTGTGTGTGCATGTGTGTCTGTGTAGGGGGTTATCTCAAAAGATTCCATTGAGGTATAATTCATTGCAGGTTGTTTTATGGGAGAGGGAAGAGAAAGGGGATGAGAAGAAAAGGGTTGCTCTTTTTTTTTTTTTCAAAAAAGAATTTTGTGGCTTTTGGCACTGTTAATAATTTGTGTGGAAAAATAATGTTTTCTTGTGTGTTTAATCCTGTGCCAAGGCAGCTGCTGGTGCAGTAGCATTCTGCAACAAATTAGAGGGCAGTTAAAGCGAGATTTTCCACCATCAAGAACAAAGCAAGACCAGTTAGCATGAGGACAGCTTGTTCTAGTTGCTAATGTGCTTAAAAAGTTGCTGCACATAATTTGAAACAGCTTTTGTGTGAGGATGCCGCAGCTCTGGTTTTTGAGGTCTCGTTCTAATTCCAAATCAAATGGAAGCAGCTGAATTAGAAAATGACAAGTTATGCACTGACATCGCCTTCCCTGGCTACAAAGATCGTTTTTTTTTCATAGTTGCTATTGATATGAAAGTTAATTCCCCTCAATATTAAAATATTTAATGGGTGACAGCTGTCTGAAATATGAAGCCTGCAACCCCTATTTACTGAAGGAGAGAGCTCTCAATAACCATGTGGCAGCTCTAACACACTTACAAATTATTTAAAGATGTATTACCTTTGCTGTAAGGAAGCAGATGTTAAAAAGATTCAGTGCCTCTTTAAAAGTTGATCTGAATCTCAAGAGTTTTAATCAATGTACCTTTTTATTTCATTGGCTTAGAATTAAATGGGATTCCTTGGTTGAAATGCATTGGAAAAGAGCATGCTGTAGTCCAAATACCTTTCAATGCCTAGAATTTAAAACTTTCATTTGTAACTCAGATAGGATGTAGAGAACTAAATCTAGGTGCGAGAGAAATAGGAGAAGGCAGATTTTTAGTTGGAATTTTTGCCTACTTAAACACAGGCTGGGCATAGCTGTATGGTGAGAGATTTCAGACTCTTTGTGAGCAAGGAATGAGGATTCAGCTCCTAAATTCACATTCATCAGACTGGATATTAAGTTCTTCTTAAAGGCCAAGCGTATTGCTGATATACTCACTAATGGGATTTCAAATGTTATAGTTGTCACTATCCTAGAAAATACTAATGAAAGACATTAAGGTCCAAAGGCCTTGAAGAAATTTCAGAGGTCACAATTTCTTGGGAGACTACACACACACACACACACACACACACACACACACACACACACACACACACACACACATTTATTTAAGAAAACTGAGAGGACTTTGGTTAAAATAAATAGCAGAATTTTATTCATAGGAAGCATGGGAAACTCATCTTTTACTTACATTAAAACAGTAGTACCTGGAGTTACAAAAGTATATATTTTTTGTGTACATAATGTAAAATATAGTCCTCTCTGGATTCATTTTCCTTTAGAAAAAAATGCAAATTGGTCAAATATTTAGCATATATGAACACATTTATCTCTAGCTTAGGTGAAGTAGACATGGAATTAGAAGTTGGAATAGAAAAGTGTGGGTAGGGCCTTTAACACAGGAAGAATGAGCAGCTATTTAGTTGGTAAAGAGCTGCTGTGTATGGTTGTGTAGGTTGTACACTGCAAAACTCAGAGAGGGTGCTTTTCAGTTTGTAGACCTAGTGGTATCAAAACTATGCATGTGCAATTTGTGCAGTCACCTATGGTCATACCTAAATAGGTATGGTTTTAAGGTACATGGACAAATTCATCTGTTTAAATCTTCCCCTTGGATAATAATAGTACCTGGTTATAGTGTCCAAGTAGCTTTAATTTATATAAGAGATAGTTAAGAGTCACACATAATTAGCTAACTTATTAACTTCCCCATACATTTTTGGTAAAATAGACATTGACTGTATTAGAAATCAAGATGATTTTAAAAAAAATACAGGAAAGATCACTTTTAATGGTGAAATAGGAAAATAAGTCTTTGAGCTTAGGAAGAAAATGTTATCTGAGGCAGCAAAACAAAAACAAAGCATAAAAATTTGAAAGCACTGAGAACCTGATTTGAAAAGACAGAGAGGAAGAAGAAAGTTTTAGCACATTTCAGAATTTTTCTTGGGGTTATCTTAATTGAAGGAACAAATATTTATTTAAAATTTCCAACTATTTTTGTCTCCAGATTGATATGAAAAGGCCTATAGAAAGATTTTTAAATAATTACTCTTGCCTACTTCTACAAAGATTAGTTGAGTGTTTTTTCAAGGTTCAGCATTTCACCAAATACTTTTGGGCATTCCTTACTAGATGTATGATAGAGCATGCCATGACAGAGTTCCTAACTTCAGCATACTGACATTTAAGTAAATTTTATAAAGTAACCTGAACATGACAGCATCAGTATGAAGAGTTCTGAGGACTTTAAAAAGGTAGAGATCAAATATGGTTGGGGTAGGATCAAGAAAAGTTTTCTGGTAAAGGTTTGACTACTAGGCCTCAATGGACACAACTAACTAGTCTCTTGACTAGACTTGTATTTGAGGGCTCCAAAGTCCTGAGAATTTTAAGAATTCAGGTGAGTTGAACAAATTTCTAAAGTCACAGTGAACTTGTTTGATTCTATTTCCATTTGATTTGCCCAGTTTTTTATGCTAGCTATTCTTATTACCTTTAGAAGTAGGTAAAAAATAAGATGTTCGGATTGAGAGAGTTAAGGGGGCATTAGAGATATAAGAATTATTTTTGTGATGTAACCTGAATTATCCGTTTTCTCTCTGGAAAATATAGTTAGGTCTTTTCCTACCACATTTATGTTGAATCTTCAGCCACCCAAACTTCATCAGTTATATCATTCTGAATGAACAACATACAAGTTATCTGTAGTCTCTTGAATGACATATTCCAGGGTTCAGGTAATACCTTCAGACAGAGATATGTAGGAAGCCACTGGCTGGTAAAGGAGG
Organism: Solenodon paradoxus; assembly: GCA_004363575.1. Taxonomy (NCBI): domain Eukaryota; kingdom Metazoa; phylum Chordata; class Mammalia; order Eulipotyphla; family Solenodontidae; genus Solenodon; species Solenodon paradoxus. The sequence goes on along the minus strand of RJWH01004723.1, from coordinate 9,239 downwards.
TATATCCACAAGTGATTTCTAGGCTGATGACTTATGGGTGGCACCAACCTTGTAAAAATAGGGAAAGAAATGAAGAATAGGATATTGTTGATGAGCAGAATTAGAGTACGTTTCTTTACTATCAGACTTCAGTAATTTCAGTTTTCATTATGAATATTCTAAAAGGGAACAGATATGCAAGTTTTGTAAAGTTTTACTTGGACATAAACATATTTTTGAGACACAGATTACATAGAATATCTTTTTAAATTATCTCATTCCTGCATTTTCAGAGTGTCTCTCTTTTGAATCACTCTCCTAGTCACTTGATGAAAATGGGGAGATTAGAGGTAAATCTAATTTTAATCTTGCCCTTAGGTCACTGATCATTATTTGGAAAGATAAAATATGTGTGATAACAACAATGATGGATATTAATTAGTGGAAGATTATGAGGAGGGAATGGGAGATTAAAGAAAACAAAGATTATTTCTAGCTGGGATATAAGGAAGACTTTTGGGCTGAAATGACAGTGATCTAGACCTTGAATTTATGGGTGGGATTGGGGAATATTCAGAGAAAGGATGGTAGCAAATTATTCTTGGTTGAAGAAGCAGCATATGCAAAAGCATGGAGGATGGAATTAATAGTGTAGAAAAGTCCTTTTATAGATGCTTTTGAAGTCTACAAAAAGTAGGCTAGAAGTTATGAACAAAAACATTATCTAACACACACACACATACCTTTCCCTGTTGATATATTATCCTATATAACTAGCAGCTCCTTTGGGATCTCTAACTACTTTCATTACATCTGGATCTATCGTAACTGCTATCTCAACTCTGCGGAGGGCTCTTCCTATCCACCATTTCCTGCAGAAACTACCAATTTCAGGAGTAATTGCTCTCAGGGATCTATCTGTCCATTTAACTTCCAAACTCAGAAACATTACTTCCATTCCTTCAACCTAAACAGGTACTTTCAAATGGTTAGGTGACTACTTGGAAGGCAAGACCAAAGTAATTAGTTTAGTTCTCATATCAGAGTATGAATGATTGATTGAAGTAAAGCTCTGCCTCTAGTAAAGCAATTCAAAACATGCACAATATTCTTAAAAATTTACCAAAAGTTTCAAGAAAAACTTTGACTACTTTTCATTTTTTAAATAATGCCTTCTAATCCATATCCAGATATATGCATTTTCTTATTACTATACTGTGACCCAACTTTGCATTATTTATTAATGCACCTTATTTTTAATGTTTCTTATATTCTTTTAAATTTTTATTGAAGCATCTATTTTTGAAGAATAATTTGGTTATTTTTGCAAAAGTAAATGCGCATTATAAAAATGTCAATCAAAACTCGAAATTACCAAAAGAGTAAAGAACCCTTCAGAATTCCACATCTAAAAATAACTATCATTAACATTTATTATACTTCATTCTAGACATACTGTCATTGTGTCTCAGTAAGAAAGGCAGATAAAATGAAATTGAGGTAATAGCTGAACTTTACATAAATCCCTCCTTAACACAAATATGGGACTTCCTAAGTGTCTCTTTAAAGTTTCTCATCAAAATCAGTTTGACTAGTCTATAAAAGATTGAGTCTCTTATTTCATTGAAAGCTTATGTGTTCCAAATCTGACTGTTTTTAAAGAAGAGAAAATTAGACTTACAGTTTCCTCCACCCATTTTATCATTGGATTATTATATTATTATTTTAATATCATCAAGTTATATTTGCATTCTCTTCTGTCACCATAATTTTTATAGTCTTAGTTCTTTATTTTGCTTCATCTCTTGGGTAATTGGATCAAAGACTCTTGAACCTTATTTACTTGAGCTCTTTCATGCTTTAGAAAGATGATTTCCAGTAGCGCTTACTTGATCTGGCAGTGTTCTGTATCTGTGTTATCCAATACAGTAATAACTAGCCACATGTAGCTGTTGAGCACTTGAAATATGACTAGCGTGACTAAGGAATTGAATTTTAAATTTTATCTAATTTTGATTAGTTTAAATTTTAATAGTCACATGTAGCTAATGGCTACCATATTGGATAGCAACTCTGTAATATTTTAGAATCTTTTTTATGTCTTTATATTAAAGATACAAAATATTGAAATTTAAGTTCTCTTAGAATTTTGTGTGCTGTGAAAATTTCTGAGATGATTTTGTATTCTTGTTTCTAGTTTTATAATATTTTACATTTTGAAATACCCCAGGGTCAGGGGGAGGAGGTTGCACAGAGCTGTTACAGTGGGGAGAAGTTGTGATAGTTTAAACTGTTTTTCCTATTCCCCAATTAATACTAATAGCAAAATTGCATGTCCACATGAATATGTCAACATGGAAAGCATATTATATCTGTAAAGTAGTTGATTATTATCCAAGTTTCAGAAAAAAGAAATTTAAAGAGGTTAAATTTTTTTTAAATTTTATTGAAGGAGCATTGCATCATAACATTATATAGTTTTAAGCTGTGCATCATCATATATTAATATATATTGTTTACCACCAACAGTCCTCCTGCACACTCCTCTCCCTTCCCTTCTGGTAATCACCAATTAAATGATTTTTCCAATGTTACATAGATAGGCTATGAATTCAAGTCTCCTATTGCTTTTTCTGTCACTCAAGTGACTTAATTTTTTAAGCAGCAAAAACTCTCTCCTGAAAATGAATCCTGCAAGAATTCTATTACATGAACTATTTAAAATTGTTTTAAATTCTATATATTTAAATTAAAAAATTAATGATTATAAAGTCAAATCTATGAGCATAATGCTGTTTTAATCAATGCCAGAATTTGAAATCTGAGCTCGTGACTAACAGTTATAACATTACATTATACAACATCCAAATTATTTCTATCTTGTTTGGTTTATCCTAACAGAGAATTAATGACTCATGCATATACATAGTGATAATGGTCACTCTTTTTTAATGTCATGCATTCAACTCAGGATATTCCTCAATTAAACTGACTCAGAAACTTAACAGAGGAGCAGTAGAAAAATTAGGTTTTAAAATTGTATCATAACTACATCTAATAAGTGCTTGCATTTCTTTACTTCCAAAGAAAGGTCAACCTAAATGTACAGTAAACAACAAAGTTATTCAATTGTAATTGAATAGCTGACTACTAAACTTAGGTTCAGCTCTCATTTATGCTAAGGGCTTGGGCCAACAGATGTATGTGAATTTTTCTTAGTAATATGGCTGAACAGAACATTCTGTGATGTAGTAGGTATTTAGGTGCTTTTACATGATTGAATTTTAAAGATCGCTGTAGGCCTATAACTTTTCCAGTTAATGATACATTTATGACTTATTTAGAAAATATGGAGAACTGTTAAAGGCAGTTTTCTTCTTATAAAAATGGATTAATTTGGTAGCATGAGTTAAATTTTTGTGATCTTCAATGTTATATAACCTGATCATTAATATTAAATTCTATACCTTGTTTTTCTAAAAACAGTTTAAATTATTAAATTATATCATATTTTGCTATGTAAAAAGTGTACCCAGATTTTGGGCCCAAACTTTTAGGGGAAAATTTTTTCATTTTAATTTTTTAATTTAAATTTATATTCTTTTTATTTAGACACTTGTTTTTATATCATGAAGGAATTTTAGCATTTGTTTTTTAGCATATTATGGTATAAGACATTTTATGTAACAAATAATTATAAAACACAAGAACAGATAAAAGATACAAGAAGCTTTTCTTCCTGTTGCACCACAATCTAAGGACACTCTGTGGGAGGAGGTCCAAAGTATCTCTCGGCAGCTCTGTGGCCATGCTCTTTAGCATATTTCATAATTGTTACCTTAAAACTTGCAATGTCTGTATCTTTGCAAAAATATCAGCTAGATTGCTACTTCCTGTCTAGAGTATATGAAGAGAAATGTCTCACTGTATGCCTTATGGTAATAAAATTGGCATCAACTATCTCATCAAGTCAGAGTCACTAACTTTTCATTTCATTTTGTTGAATTGTTGGCTGAAATTGCTTTCATTGCAAGTTTATTGTAAGTTCACCAAAACCAATACTCTTATTCTGTGATATTATTTTGCATATTGATACAATTATTGATATATGGAGTTACATTTTTAACTCATAAGCATAGATAATTGAAAACATTTATATAGATACAGAATTAGTACTACCATGTATGATGCGCATCCTTATTTTTCTCTCACAAATTTGGGCAAAAAATTGTGCATTATATATGGCAAAATACAGTATTTGTAAGTCTATTTGGACCAAATGACCCATAAAACACTGTTGAATACAATTTGATGTACTTTGTTGCATTACTATCAAATCTCATAGTCTTAAAAGTTGCAAATATTTATGTCTATGTAGCATGTATTAAAAAATGCCCCAAATCTTCATGATTTTGCTCCTGAAATCATTATTTATTTTCTTTTTTATGCTCACAGAAAAAGAAGGGGGTGGGTAGCCTATAAACTGCTACTTTTATCCTTGACAAAGAGAGGATCACTCCTTCTGGTTTCAGATCTTGTAGCGTTTAGAGCAAGATGTGTGTATATGTAGCTATTATAAATAGTGTTTATAAATTACTGGGATCAGTTACCCAGAAAATGGTCTAGGCCGATTATATTGCATATTGACAAAAATCCTATGTAAAGATCCTTGCTGGAAGGGCTGCCTAAACTTTTTTCACTAGCATAAATCAACTTTTGGAAGCTCTAGAAATGAATCTCAGAAGCAGACATTCTCTTCCATTGTAGTTCCATTCTTCTGTCGGTCCTTACCCTATTTCTAATCTGTGGCCATTCCTTATCCTCTTTCGCACAGTAAGGCAACTAAGTGAGTCAGTGTATTCAGAAGGAGCAGAGATCATATGTGTATAGAAAATATTTGAAGTACTCAGAGGGCATATCACATACTCTCACTTTATGTGTGTATGGGAACAACCTTGCTTTTCTAAGTTTAGAAATACCCCTTGCATTGAGTCTAAGTTTTGAAGTCCTTTTTCAAAATATGGGAAAAACTAACTTATAGAAGTTAGGCACCCAGAGAGATACAGTACCCTTTAAAATGTGTCCCATGTGGAACCTGAGATGTGGGACGATTATTCATTGAACAAATGACTTGGGAGACCTGTCATCTAGCACTTTCCCTGACAAATGGGGAAACTGAGAACCTGAGAAGTTCAGTGAATCCACTGAGGTAAAAAAAACCAGCTCAACTCTCAATAATTAAGTACCTATTATTCAGGCAGACAGTATCCCAGACAGTATCCTTGACTTTGAAAAGCAGATACGGTCCCTGATACTAAGAAGTGAATCATATAGTGTAGGAACAGGCATTTGAAGAGAAATTTAAGTATAGAGTGCTAAGGGTGGAATATAGTATTCCAAAGTGATTTTTGTCACTTTATTTAATCTTCAAAGAGTCTACTGATATGACTGTTTCTGCATCTGTAATCACTAGCTAATATTTATATGCATGATTACATTATTCCTCAGAAAAATCCTTTATATTATTTATCTCATTTATGAATAAGCTAAAACTAAGGAAAGTAAACTATTTGTCTACAATTGTTATACAACAGCTTAAAATAGAAGTATGTGCTTCCTTCAAACCAAAATAGGTAGATTATAATTTAAAAAGTGCTGTCAAAAGTAGGAAGACAAGCCACAGATTGGGAGAAGATATTTACAAAAGATACATCTGATAAAGGACTGTTGTCCAAAATATACAAGGGACTTTTAAAACTCAACAGTATGGTAAATGAGTAACCCAACTAAAAAGTGGGCAAAGATATGAATAGGACATGTCATCAAAGAAGAGATGAGGTGAAAAATTGGCATATGAAAATAGGCTCAACACCGTATGTTATTAGAGAATTGAGAATTAAAATAATGAGATATTATTATATACCTATTAAATGGCCCAAATCCAGAACATTGACACCAACAAATACATAGATGTTGCTGAACATCAGGAACTCTCATAAAGCGCTGGGAATGCAAAATGGTACAGACATGTTGGAAGAAAGCTTGAAAGTTTCTTATGAAACTAAACATTGCTTATCATGTCATCCAGTAATCATGTTCCTTGATATTTACTAAAAGAAATTGAAAACAATGTCCACGTAAAAATTTTCACATGAATGTTTAGAGCAGCTTTCATCATAATGGTCAAATGTTGAGAGCAACCAAGATGTCGTCCAGTAGATGAATAGATAAATCAACTGTGGTATCATTAAACACTGGAATATTATTTAGCACTAGACTGAGAAAATTATGAAAAGACATGGAAAATCTTAACTGCATATTGTTGAGTGAAAGATGTCAGTATAAAAAGGCTACAAATTATATAATTCAAACTATATGGCATTGTAGGAAAGGCAAAACTCTGGAGAAACTAAAAAGGTCACTGGTTGACAGGAGGGAGTGGGAAGGGAGTGATGAATAGGAGAATAGAGGATTTTTACAGGATTAAAAAAACTACTCTGTATGAGACTATAATGTGGATACATAATGTACAATTGCAAAAACCAGTAGAGGCTAACCTTAATGTAAACAGTGGACTATAATTAATAATTATGTGTCAATGTAGGATCCTTAATATTAACAAATGTACCTTCCTGATAGGAGATATTAATAACGCAGGAAATTGTATGTGTTTACGTGTGTGTAGATGGGGTGGGATAGGCAAGGGGTAAATGGAAACTTGATTCTTTTCACTCATTTTTGCTGTGAACTTAAAACTGCTCTAAAAATAGTACACTGAAAAACACTGCTTGCAAGAATGGGCAATCCAATCAAAAAATGGGAGGAGAAATTGGAGAGACACTTTTCTGAAGAGGATATACAGATGGCCAACAGGCACATGAAATTATGTTCCTATTTGCTGGCTATCAGGAAATGCAAATGAAAACTACAATGAGACATCACCTTATGCTTGAAAGACTGGCTATTATCCAAAAGTTTGGAAACAACAAATGCTGGTGAAGATGTGGAGAAAAGAACACTTTTTCCATGTCTTTTTATGATTTTTTCAGTTTAGTGCTAAATAATATTCCAGTATTCGATGTTACCACAGATGATTTATCTATTCATCTACTGGAGGACATCTCCACTTTTGTGGAGAAAAAAACACTTTTAACTTTTGGGCATCTACCCAAAAGATACAAAGGCACCCATCCACAGAGATTTATGTATACCCAGTTTACTGCAGCCCTATTCACAGTAGGTAAGAACTGGAAATTGCCTAAATGCCCAATGAATGAATAAAGAAGATGTGGTACATATATACAATGGAATACTACACAGACCTGAGAAGAGATGAAACCCTGTCACTTGAATCAACATGGATGGAACTAGAGGGGATTATACTAAGTGAAACTAGTCAAAAGAAGAAAGATAGATACCAGATGACCTCACTCTTAGGTGGAATATGAATAGACAAAATAAAGGAACAGATGAGAAAACCAACCCTGAAACATTTTCAACGAAACTGAGGTTACCAAAAGGGAATGGGGCTGACAGGGGCAAATGGAGGCGGAGCCCATTTGACAACGGGGAAGAACACTTGGTGATTTGGTGGAGGGCATGGTGTGTTGAAATATATCTAAGAAATGGGGAACCTATACATAGAAAATTATGCATATGTGTAGAATAATTACTATAATAAAAAAAATTTTAAGACACTGTTTGCACCTTTGTCCAAATTCATGAAGATTTGTTGAGAAGTTTAGCTTAGCAAGAAACTGGCCCCAACTCTAGTGTTTTCTTTTGATTCACATTGTGGGGATAATGTTTATTCAGTGAAACTCTAGGTATCCTTGGATCTACTAATCAATTCATTTATTTTGAACTTCTATACAATTTTGGTTGAATATCAGGAAATAAAATGATGGGAAAAAACTCTCGACTAAGAAGAAAAGAGTTATCTACCTTAAACATTTTTTTTAACTTTCTAAACTCTCATTATATTAAACTTCCTCATTTGAAACGTATTGTTAATGACCTTTTTCCTCCCACTGTTGAGGGTAGGCAGATTATTACCAGGTCACAGTGACTTTGAACAAGTCATACATTATGAGAAGGCCCCACTGAGTTTATTATTACTCCTGTATATAATAGGAAAAAAGCAAAACAAAACCAAACCCTCTACACAATTCTGACCCTTTGTTTCCTTTTTGCATTACTGTTTGTTGTGGTGTGCTATTGCCTGACCTGATGTAAATGCCAAGTGCACAGCCCCTTCTTTGAACTGAACATTGTAAACCATAAATTTCTTGTCCATTTATAAATAAAGTAAAATGTGGGAGATGATGGAACTAGAGAGAGCATATTGTCTGAAACTCTTGGATCTCATTCTCAGCACAGATGTGCCAAAGCTGTTTGGCAAAGTATAAATTGAACTGGATGTTAGGGCTGTTCATAGTGCTCTGGGGGCAAGTGGGCTGGGTACTTGGCAGGGGTTGCTACAGAGCATTAGAAAATGGCAAGTGCTTCAGACTTTTTGTATTTTCTCCTGAAGTATAACTTTCTTCCCTGTTCCCTTGTATCATTAGGATTGATTTGAAATAGCCATTATTAATGATTAAAAAATATGTAGAAAGGATCATATCAGACTTAAAATAGGAAACTTTTGTTTTTTCTATAAAGATGAAAAGAGAAAGCAAAATTTATTTCTCATTTAAGTAAATTCTTCTGGTTTTATTCAGCTTGGAAATGCTAGAAAGTTCTTGAAGATTAAACTTCACATTGGATGTGCTACTTTGTTTCATGTTAATTTTTCTGTAGAATTAGAGCAGGATGTGGAGCCTTGTGAGCTGGTGTTAATTGGTTATTGAATAAGAATGGTGTGGCAGTAAGTTGAGAGATAGTTTTGTATCATGGAAAGTATAGCAACTTCTGGAAACCCGGGTGCTGCCTCCATTTCTGCTACTAACTAGTGTTCTGAAGTGAGTGAGACACTTACATTTCATGACTTCTGATACCTCTTTTGTGAAATTTAAGGAGAGGGAGATTGAGTGGAGTCAGACTCTGGTCACCAAGGTTCCTCTTGGTTCTAACATTTTATAGTTCACTGTAAAGAACCAGGACTCTAGGTATCAGCTTGGGAGATCCTTCTATGAAAAATCTTCCCTGGGCTTTTCTGTCCACAGAGTTTAGGGGGTCTGGAAGATCTTTGATTTTCCTCTGTCTGCCCTCTACTACTGAACCAACAGACCACATGAGAATCCTGACAGTACTACAGCCCT